>JANHGL010021313.1:0-25587 GCA_024611195.1 Ceyx melanurus
GGAGTCGCTTCCGGAGGGTAGCTGCCCGAACGCGAGCCGGGGGCGCCCGGGCCGCCTGCGTCGCCCAGAGAGAGATGGGCAGCGGAGATCTAGGGGGAGTAAAAGGTGCGGCCTCAACGGGGCCCTCCCGGCTACCGACCCCGGCGCTGCCGCGGGTAGAGCTACGTCGAGTGCGGAGCTCAGGGGAGGTCCCAGGAGCCGCCCTGCTTCCCCCGGCGGCCCTGCCGCTGATACTTTCCCGAGCCTTTGTTGGGTCCTCTCGGCAGGGGGCTGTACGGCGGTGCGAGTCGAGCCGTTGGGGGTGGTTTTGTGCGTCCCCGGGCTGGTCTGGCCCAGTTTGCGCGGGAGTGCCGGCAGCGAGCAGGGCGCCCGCCAGACCTGGGCAGAGGGTCAGTGCAGGCCGAGCCCCACCGTGGTCACGATGCTGCTCTAAGGTCATTCTCCTTTCCTTGCCGGTGCTCGTCTTCTGCAGCTGACCGGAAAACCGCGTTCTGCAGCGGCTGAACAGGAGTGTGATCAGAACTGTCTTTACTTACTCAATACTGAAAAGCAGTTTTGAAAACTCATTTTTGTTAACTTTAGCGGACTTCAACAGAGGCTTACGAGGGATGGTTAAGGGACTTGAGCATCTCCCCTTCGAAGAAAGACTGAGACTGTTTAGTTTTGAGAGAAGAGTGAGAGGGGACCTTATTAATGTCTAGAAATATCTGAGGGGTGGATGTCAAATGGAAGGGACCAGTCTCTTCTCTGTAGTGCCCAGCAATAGGACAAGGAACAGTGGGTATAAACTGGAGCATGGAAGGTTCCACCTCAACATGAGGAGGAACTTCTTTCCTGTGAGGGTGACAGAGCCTGGAACAGGCTGCCCGGAGAGGTGGAATCTCCTTCTCTGGAGGCTTTTAAAACCTGTCTGGATGCGTTCCTGTGTGACATGCACTGGGCGGTCCTGCTCTGAGAGGGGGTTTGGACTCATCTCTAAAGGTCCCTTCCAACCCCTAACATTCAGTGATTCTATGATTCAGGGACATAGGCCATAGGCCAGGTACGACCATCTCGTCATTCTGCCTGCCATGGTGGAGTTAGGATGAGCAGATAGCACTTACCTGCGAGAGAAGCTCTGTTCTAGTTTCCTTAATACTAGGCAAAGTGAAGCTTCCCTGTATCGTAATGACTTCTTGTTGACTGTATTGGCAACTGAGAAATGTACTGTGTTTAGGCTGTAAAATCTTAGAGAAAAGCTAGTAGAACCTGAGTCTATTACAAGCTGCATACACTTATCTTCCTTCTCTTTATCCATCTAGGTACTGCAGTACCAGACTTGGTGTCAAGAGCTGGAGCAGAAGCTGGAAGCAGGAGGGGTGAGTGTGCGGGTTGCTAACTAAAGATAATATAGGTAGCATTCGTTAACACAGACGGAGAAAAATGGCAAAGTCATGGAAGAGGAAAACAAGATTTTGCTGCCTGAGGGTTAAAGAAGCACGGTAAGTTTGCCCAACTGTTTTGTCCAGTTGTCATTCTTAGAGGAGCTAATAGTCCCAGAAATGCCAGTCTAGAAAAGCCCATCAAGAAGCATTTTAGTTTAGTGGAAGAGTGCTTTATTGTAACATTTGTCCTTGGTCTCAGGAGAGGGCTGGGCTGCCTCTTCCATTCTGTGGCTGTCTCTGAAAAAGAATCAGTTGAAACACAGCATTTTGGCATGCAGGAATGCTGGTGTCCAACATACAGAGCTGACTCTGTGCTTTTCTTTCTGCTTCACAGCTAAAGGAAACCTAGGAAACAAAGGGTGGGAGAGTATTGCCAGGCTTCCAGTCTTAAGTGAGCAGTGACAGTCATGAGTTGAGGATATCTCGCTATAAGAGTGTGGGAGACTGAGGAGAGCTACTCACACTGAGTAACACTTTTGTTCTCCCTTGCTCTCCCTTGCTCTCAATAGTCACTACACGGTTAGTCCTGGAAGAAGCCACAAGCTCCTGAGAAGAAAGTGATGAATGCAACAGTCGTGAAGGGAACACAAGAATTTGACTAAACATTTCCTTTCTTTATAAGGGATCCCTTCCAGGCAGGTGGGAAGCCACAGAAAACAACAGCCTGGAGAAAGCACTGGTTCAGTTGGAAGAGGAGCAGCAAAGGTAGAAGAAAGAAGTTCCCTCGTACTTGGTATCCAAGGATGCTCATGGAAAGGAGGCAAAAGCTGTCAGTGCTAACTGATCTCCCAAGGGAGAAAGGTCCACAATCTGTTCAGTGATGGTGTAATAGTAGTGTGTGCTGAGTGGCTTTGTTACGAGCAGGACATTGTTCTGTGTCACCTCCTAAGGTCCCATTCCAGCCTAAATGATGCCATGGTTCAGTAGGTGAGCATCTCAGGCCAGTGCTGGAGAAAGGAGATGCATCCAGTGATCAGGCAGCACAAAGGGGAGGCAACATGTTTACTGTGGGAATCATCAAAGAAGAAGGGGGAACTGAAATTGTTGATGTAAATTGAAGGCTTAGAGCAAGCAGCAGCAAATGAGTTTGCCATCATGGAGAGATCTTAGTTAAGCCTAGAAAGCACTTTTACTGCCTCTTAGTTTAACAGACAACAAAGTCAAGGTTGAGGGAGATGTAAAATCATAGGGATGCTGCTTGTGGATAGCAGTTGTTCGAGTGGCCTCCTTGCTGTTCCTCCCTTTCCAAGGTGTGAGAATCTGGCAGAAGTGAACAATTTCCTGAGGGAGCACCTAGAAAAAGCAAATGACATTAATTCAGCCCTCAAAGAAGATGTTGGAAAACTAACGGCAGATTGGATGAGGGCCCGGGAGGAGCTGGAATTGAAGGAAAGTGAATGGCACAATGAACGTGAGGTAAGGATGAGTTACAGGAATGTCAGAGGTGAGTGATGCCAGAGTGGAATTAGAACTTGCTATTGTGGAAGTTGTAGCTCTGTGAGGGTGTATTGGTGTTGAAATTGGCAGAAAGCAGAGGTGTGAGATGGAGGAGTGTCAGCAAATTGTGGTCATGGAAGATGCCCACCTGCAGTGACCATACTGCTTGGTCTTAAAGGCAAATGCTTGCTGTTACTGGGTGCTGGAGGGCAGTCACATGTGAACACTTGTCTTTTTAAGTTATCAAATCTCCATCTATAGCAGCAGAGACCAGAGGAGTCTGTGTGCTTTCAGATTCAGAGCAGCCAACAGAAGAGCAGGATAGGCCTCCCTTACCAATAGCCTGTTGTAAGCACATCTGTCAGTGGTCTTGGAGGGGTTTGTTCTTGTCTTCCTCTGCTAAGACTGTTAAATACCTCTGCAAGATGAGGTGATCAGTTTGTTTTTTTGAGAGCCATTCTTGCAGAAGTGTGGATGTTCCCTTCTTTGAAGTCAGGTGGCAGGTTTACTGAGGATGCCCCTGTGGTACCTCTTCAGTCCTTGATGCCCCACTGGAATTGTTATTAAAGGAGCCCTGGTGATGGTGGTTCTCCTAATGGAAAGACTTGTACAGTGACAGTGAAGGCTGAATTGGCTTTTCATATTGCCTTTGTATGTTTAGCTTTATGACAGCTACTTAAGGGGTGAACGGAACCGTCTGCTCAGCCTGTGGCGTCAGGTCGTGACCTTCCGCCGTCACTTCCTGGAGATGAAGACTGCTACTGACCGGTGAGTACAAGTTACGCTGAGATCTCTTGCAAAGCAAAACCCCAAAGTAGCTTCTCTTCACAGCTGCTTTTTGAGCCTTGATGTCACTTCAGTTGCGATTAAAGAGATGGTTCTCCTTTGACAGTCATTAAACACACTTCAGGCTGCTTTCAGAATCATTTTGTTCGATGCTGGTTTTTAGACCTCTCTGTTATAAGTGACACAAAGGCCCTGAATAGATGGACTTGACTGTGGTGATGTTTGGGAATATTAACACAGACACAGGCATATGTAGACATGGTGGAAGAGATTCACCAAAGCTCCGCATGCAGCCTGCAGAGTGGTCCCTTTTATACAGTGATTAAAATCTGCCTTAAATCTCACTGAGTTTCTTTTCCCAATGATCCTGATGGACAGATTATTCAGGAATATGTTTATTTTCTTCTAATTTTCAGCATACATTTATTCTGGGCAGTTTGCAGCCATTTATTCCTGTACCAATATTGTTGAAAGAATAGCTTCTCTACCCTGTTACTACATTTATCCGTTTTATTCTGACGAGTTGCCTACCTTCTTTTTTATAAAAGAGTGTTTTCTTCTTCTTGGGGTTTTGAGGTTCCGTTTTCACAGCTGCCTTGCACACACACAAAAATAATGTAGCCATTTGATTATAAGCCTTTCTTAAGGTGTAGAGTATGACCTGACTTACTGTTTGATTCTTATTTGTGGGGGTTTGTTACACACTCTGGGCTTATTCTTACACACTTTCTTGAAATGTTTATTATGTAGATAGTGTCATGATTCTCTTACAGTCCAAGTGGTTAATAGTAAGTTGCTTAAGGCTGAATATGTATAAAAGCTGGGAACCTTGATAAAATTCCTTACTTACATCTTTTAATATTATTTAGAGTATATTAATAATACAGAGCAGGAGCAACAGTTAACAACTACTGTACAATAACATGCTTTAGAAAGGAGTCAACTGATAAAGATGATGGCATGAACATGAGCTCTGTCTTTGTTCTTCAGAGATTTGTCAGAGCTGAAAGCAGAGCAAATGAGGCTTTCTGGATCTATACTTGTAAAATGCTCCCACCTAAACTCTGGTGTGCAGCTCTGGGAGTCAGTTGCTCTGGGTAGACGTGTCCTGAAGGATCATGCACATCAGCAAGCAGGACAGAAAGTAAACCAGAAGATAGAGGAAGTGATGTGCTTACATGTCCAGGAGGACCTGGAGAAGAAGGAGCTTCGAGACAGGTAAATATGTTTTTAACTTTGCTATTAACAATGTTATCTTTTGTGGTTGCTTCTGGGATTCGTAGATGGGCTGTGTTCACATTTAAAACATGCCCACTCTGTGCAGCCTCATTTCTGTTCCTCATCAAAACTGTTGGCTTCAAAAGAAAGGATAGAAAAAAAAATCTGACTGACAGAAGCTCTTCTGAATAAGACAAGGCTGGGAAATTGCATATTACAATGTTGTTTGGGTTTTTTTTTGCTGTGAACTGATTCTTGGTGAGAAATTGAGACCAGTATAATGAGAGCTCTGTCTCTTGTACAGCCCTTTTGCTAGCTGGGAGGAGTTTGCCCAGAGCCATCAAGCATTGCAGCACCTCTGTGGCAGAAGGCCTTTGGGGCAAGAAGTTCCATTTTGCGACATCAAGCACAATGAGTCTGTAGAAATGAATGCTGCTTTTGCTGTATTTTCTGGGTTGAACTTTCTCTGCTATGCTCTGGGAGCTGCGTAGCTCTTCAGCAGGTAATGGTGTGCAGTACTTTTGGAATGGCACATGGACCTTCTCTTCTCAGGGTAATGGAGCTCTCAGCCTTGCTTGTACAAGCTCAGAAGCAGAATGAGGAGAAGGAGAAGACCATGAAAACACTTAATGACACTGTAGAGATCCTGGTATGTTTTACCTTCATCTGGGAGATTGCCCAGTGTATGCTTTCCAGTATTAGGACAAAGTGTGGCTTCCTCAAGAGAAAAGAATGGTAAACACTCTTAACTGTATGGTAACAGCAAGCAGATTGCCAAAATATTCCTTGTGTGTTTGGCACGTGTGGAGTCAGTCCAGCTGCAGGCAGTGGCAGGGGAGCTGCAGACAATTCAGGTGTCTTCCTCCTTATGGATAGCAGTTGTTCGAGTGGTCTCCTTGCTGTTCCTCCCTTTCCAAGGTGTGAGAATCTGGCACCTTGTTTGTACCAATGCTGTTCTACCTGTGACTTTGAAGTCTCTAGTGGTCAAAGTACCTTGGTGTTGACAGCTTCAGAACAGTCTATAAAAATGAGCTATTGATCTTTTCTTAGCTTTAGCAAAAAAGAAATTAAATAGATATGGAAAGGAGTTTACTGGAATCACTAGGGCTAAGACTTAGTGACATGAGAATACTGCTGAGGATGGGAATGCTACAAGGGGGCGAAGCTTTTCCCTGCTCACCCTTTCATTACTCTGTTCTTAGGAAGCAAGTCAGTTAGAGAAAGAATATGAAGCTTTATTGACTAAAAGTGCGAAAGAAGAGAATCTTTCCCTCCAAAAGCTGATAAAAGATATAACTGAGGTAAGTACAGAGTTTGAATGACATGCCTGTAAATTTGATTTAAAAGTACTTGAGGAAGGCAACAGACTAGCCCAGGGAATAGATATATATATTGTATACTGTCTATACTAACTGCTTCTGGCTGTTTAATTTTTATACTAATTTTCTGACATAAAATCTGTTATAGCCTCCAAGTTGGCTGGCCTGTGACAGTGCACCTGGGTTGCTGGAAGTTTCAGTACCTTTGCCTTCACTATCCCACTAAGGTCTCTCTTGGACTGTACTTTCTGGGTTGGCTACTTGACATTTGTATTCCAGTGTTGCTTGGAGGCTTCCCCACCCTTTTGGAGCAGTAACTGTTGTTCTTCAGATATTATAAAAGTTCACTGACTCAGTTAGTGCATTTGCCAGCTCTGCTCCTTCACTCAGTCACTGACCATTATTATCTCTCCAGAATCACAAATCTAATTGTATAGGGGTAATCTTTTACTTAGTCCTAGACTTCACTCTGTGGAGGGCAGTTTAATCATCAGATCTCTCACACAGCTTCTCATAGTCAGTTCTTTCCACTTGTTAGTCATTTTTATATTCTTGTGCTACAGCTCAGAGTAATAAATATTACCTTTTTCATTACTGTTTTCCAGTATTCATTATATTCCATATTCCCTGGGCAGTGTTCATGTTTCCTTTCATTGCTGTTTCGGTGTTGTTCTGGTGCTTGCATATGTGGATTTAAGAAGCTGAAGGAGACCAAAATAGTTCCTGAGAGCTTCAAGAAAGAGCACAGACTCCAGCCACTTCACACTTGTTTCTTCTTGTTGATGGTAGCTGTATTCAGAACTCCCTAGGGTACTTGTAGCCACAGGGACAAAACTTTTTTATTGACTGAAGAAAGAAGAAATTTGAGTTTTTAATGACTCTAGGGTGAAGTGGGAAAAAAAAGGAGAAATAGAAAAAGAAAGCCAAGTTGAATGAGTGAAGAGTAACAGCTTGATGTGGGCTTTCAGGTTGTGTTAGGTGACAGTGACAGCATGGTCAGCATTACCTGCACTGATGGCTCTCAGTATGCAGATTCCAGCAACATCCACTCTTGTCTGAGCTCAGCTGATGCAAAGCATGCCTTCCTGTTTGTTCAGGAAGCACTGGCAAGGAGGCAAAGATCAATACAGGTGAGAATTTCTGCTTGTCTTCACCACTGACCACAGGCTCAGCTGCTGATGCCTTGCTTAGCTTGAAACCTTTTCATTTACTTAGCCAGTTTCTTTCTGACTCTCCCACTCTTGGTACTGTATTGCCTTGACAGTCTCACCAGCTCTGTTTTCTGCTTTTCTCGATCTCCACACTCTCATCACAGCTTTTGCCTTCAGGTGAGCTGTCTCTCTGCTTGCTGCTTCTCCCATCTATCTGGAGCCATCTTCCCTGCTCTCCTTATTACTTGTTTGTGCTCTTTCCCTGCCCATTCCTTGCAGGTCCTAAAAGAAGAGCTTTCTGCCAAGAAGGACTCTATTACTTTCCTGCTGCAGCAGCACATACAACAGGAGGACAAGTGCAGGAAGCTGCAGCAAAGGCTTGAAGAACTAGAGGAGGAATGCAAGATGTCCAGCAGCCACCAGCAGCACCTCCAGTCTCTGGTAGAAGCACTCAGAAGGTGAGTGTTTCCTCCTTCTGCATTTTAGAGACAGTTTGCTTCCAGTTCTGGGAGTTCAGAGGTGTTATGGTCAAAGAACTCATCTGCCCTACCACATGTATGCCTCAGTTTGTCACCTGGGCATTCTTCTGTCACTGTTTTCCATGCTCTACTCTGAATCCATAGATATTTAGAGCAATGTTGGAATGCAAGACACCTCCCTCTTAACTTGCTGCTTCACTGAATTCCGTTTTTTAGGTGCCCTTTCCTAGGCACTGCTAGGCAAAGCTGCCTTCCTTTCTCTCTTCATTTACCTTGTGAAGCTATGAGCAAGTTCTTCCTGACTGTGCTTATCACAGCTCCATCCTGGAAAGATGAAAATGGGATTCATGACTCTTCAGACCTCTTCATTCTTCTAACTGAGTCTTGTCTCTGCAGTGACAATGCAGACCTTGAGAAAACACAGGAAGAGCTACAGCAGCAGCTTGAAGTAACAGAGCAAGAAGCCTCACGTCTGCGTAAAAGTAACACTGAACTGCAACTGAAGGAAGAGTCAGCCCAGGGAGGAAAGGTGGAGCAGCAACAGACAATGGAGAGAGCACGTCGTGACCAGGAGCTCCTGTGAGCATTAAGGCTTTCTGTGGGCAGGAGTGGGTATTGCTAGACTTTAGGAGTCCCATCACAAAAGAATGAATCTTGTATGCTCATCATTTGTAGCATAGAATGGTAAAGGGAGCACATGGGCAGGTCTGGCTACCTCCTGACGTACAGCAAAGCTGCCTCCATGTATTTTCTTTATGACCCTTTAAAAAAATCTATCCAAACCTTGCCAGAGTAGCTGATGACAGGCATAAGTGAAACAAGAGAGGTTCAGACTGAATTTAAGGACAAGAAAAAATGAACTGTGAAGGCAATCAGGCTGCAGAACAGGTTGCTCAGAAATTTGTGCAGATTCCATCCCTGGAGATGTGGAAGATATAACTGGATAGAGCCTTAAGCAACCTGGACTGATCTTGTAGCTGACCCCAGCTGCTCTGAGCTGATGATTTGTCTAGAGGCCTTGTGGGGTCCTTTTTAGCCTGAATCATTCTGTGACCCTATAATTATTATTGGACTGGTAATTCATACACATCTCCTCCCCAAATACATGCAGGCTCTTTCATCATTTCACTGCTGAAGGCAAGAGTATTTGTGGGAATATTAATATGGATTTTTAAAGTCTGCCTTATTCAGAGAAGAACTTTGGAAGAATCTTGCATCCAAAGTTATCAAAAAGGCAAGAGAGAACTGAAAGGCAGGAAGCTGCTGAGAGCACCTGAACTTTTCAGAAATGTTCCATGATTTTTTGAAGCTTGTTTTACTTTTGCAATGATGAATGTTTCACCTGCAGCAATGACAAAGAGGGATGCAGCTCAGGTCAGGAAATTTCAGTATTCCTTAGGTGTAAAAATAAATTTGTTGAAAATAATTCAGAATGCCATATCTGGTACACAGTATGTACTTCTGGTTTTGGAAAGGAGAATGTTTTTGCATTCAAAACTTGATTGCCTTTGGCCTTTTTGTAGGCTGAAGGACTTGGCTGCACTTGAAGGAAGACATTCATTATTACAGAGTGAGCTGGTAGTTGCGAGAGAGGTGCTGGAGGAATCACACCTTCAGAGGGATCTGCTGGAGCAAGAGAAACATCAGCTCACAATTGCACTGGAGAAGGTATGGTCACATTTTTCCTACGTAACACCTGTGGGAGGTGGTTGTGACAGCAGGACCACCACAGATGCTGTTTCTGGTAGCAGAAGACAGGGAAAATCTTTCTTCTTCTTGGAAAATGGTGATCAGACAACACAGGCTTTTTGGGGTAGTTAATCCCCATAAGTTTATTGGGAACACTGAACTGGGAGTATCTTGGGAGACTTAAAAGGGGATCTGGAGTTGCTGCTTGAAGTCAGGGATTTTCCTTTATTTGTTAATCACTTCCTTTGTCTCTGCAGGCAGAACAGTCAGTAGCAGAGTTGACAGGAGCTCAGAATAAGCTGAGTGCTGAAATAGCTGAGCTCCGTGTTGCAGTAGCAAATGTGAGCAGTATCAATGAAGCTCTTGCATTGGATAAAGTGCAACTGAACAAACTTGTGTTGCAGGTGAGTAGAGTTGTCAAGAGATCTTGCCAAGTATTTGTCTTCAGCTGCTACTTCTTCTCAGACTTCTTGCCTTCAGCCAGTAGGCTGAATGAACATGGAAATGTTGTTCCTTCTTCTGTCCAAGCCAAGCCTCCTACAAAATAAATCTTACTCTATTTCCTCTCCTTTGTGCTTCTGTGATTATAGCTAGAGCAAGAGAATGACATTTTGTCAGGTAAAGTGGATGAGATGAAGAAAGCAAGGATCTCTGACCAGGAGAAGCTGAACTTGAGTGAAAGAAAAAATGAAGAACTCAGTACAGAGAAAGCCCACCTGGAGCAGCTGCTGAAGAAAGCAGAGGAGCAGCAGGAGGGGCTACAGGTAGAGCTGACAATAATGGCAGAGGAGAAGGCAGAAACCCAAGAGAAACTCAGTCAGGTGAGACTCAAAACCTGGTGCTTTCTGGATGGGCTTTTGTCTGCTTGGCTGAGTGAAGCTGTGTCTGGGTTTTGTGGTTTGTTTGTTTTTTTTGTCAAGAAGACACTTGGTAGTGCTTGACATCAGAAGGCTCAGTTTATTTCTTTTTGGAAGCATGCTGATGTCTTGCAGAGCTGTTCTGCCCTTCTCTGAGTTGTCTTCTGCTTCTACAGATTGTTTTCATTCACCTGTCTGTGTTGGCCTCTTTTATGGCTTTTGATAAGCTGTAAAGAGGTGATTGTTTTGTCCATGAATCTGGGTGGGGCCTACTTGTGGCAAAAGAAACAAACTGTTTAACTCCCAATCTTTTTCTTTTTTTTTTCTTTTTTTTTTTTTTTCTGAAGCAAAAAACAAGGCTACATGTTTCTTCTTATGACTTTTTTTGTTGTGAAGTCTGGAACTTCCAGAACTCCCATTTGTTTCAAGCCTAGAGAGTGGGACAGAGCTGCAAGACACTGTCAGCTGTCTTGTATTGCTGAGTATTAGGACAACATCTTGAAATTGTATTTTAGGACATATGTGCAATTTTGTGTCTGGAAAGCTGCCTGTGGGAAAAGGATCTGGGGGGTTTTGGTCGACAGCTGACTGAATGCGAGCTAGCATGTGCCCAGGTGGCCAAGAAGGTGGCCTCACCAGTGGCACCCTGGCTTGTATCTGCAATAGTGTCACCAGCAGGACTGGGGAACTGGACATCCCCCTGTACTCAGCACTGGTGAGGCCACTCCTTGAATACTGGGCTCAGTTTTGGGCTGATTACTGCAAGAAAGACATTGAGGTGCTGGAGTATGTCCAAAGAAGGGTGATGAAGCTGGTGAAGGTTCTAGAAAACAGGTCTTATGAGGGGAAGCTGAGGGAGCTGGGGTTATTTAGTCTGAAGAAGAGGACGCCGAGGGGAGACCTTCTTGCTCTTGACAACTACCTGAAAGGCGGTGTGGGGTGGTCTCTTCCTAAGTAACAACTGATAGGACATGACCTCAGGTTGTGCCAGGGAAAGTTCAGTTTAGATATTAGGAAAAAAATACTTACTGTAAGGTTTGATGAGCATTGGAACACACTGCCCAGGGAGGTGGTTGAGTCACCATCACTGGAGATATTCGAAAGATGTGTAGATGTGGTGCTTAGGGGCATGGTTTAGTGATGGACTTGGCAGTGTTAGGTTTACAGTTGGACTTGATGATCTTAAAGGTCTTTTCCAACTGAAATTATTCTAAGATTCTATGAATTGTTAGACCTCCTCTTTAGGCTTTGAGGAGGAAGATGAGAAATACGTGATCACACACAACTTTTTGCTCTGGGCCAAGTTGGTACCCTGTGAAAAGAACTTGGGAGAAACTTGTCACTGGAGGAGATTAAGGAGTTTGTCATAATTTAAATGACAGTTTCATAATGCACAATTGTGGGTATTAGGGGATAACTAAGAATTTTTTATTTCTGATGGTCTTTTTTCTGTTAGATACTCTTATTAGTTTTGGAGTATGTGGACTGTTTGGTAAATATTATACTGGAGAAAAAAGCTAAAAAGTCATGGCTAATCTTCAAGCTTAAATACCAGCGAGGTGTATTATACTACTTTTGTGTAAGGCAAATAAAGAGTATTGTTGACATGAACTGCTGTGCAGAGTCTGCAATCTCTTTGGCCACATCTACCAGACTTTCAAAAATCACTACATGACCCTGCTCACCATAAGGGCTGTTTTTCTGCTGAGCATTATTTCATTGCATCCAACTGCTTTGCTGAACAAGGTGACAGTTTGATTTTTTTTTTTACATTGTTTTCCCAGAAGGAGAAGCCATATGTATTTTGACTTTCTTCAGCAATCAAAGTTGCTTTTGCTCAACTTTTCCTGAAAATTTCCAGCACTGGAATAGATTCTGGTTAGTTTGCAAGGTGGAAGGTTCTGGAAGATGCAGTGTTTTTTACATGAAAACATGTAGTCTGAGATATTTATGTTTGTTGTGAAGGAGCTGTCTGGTCCCAGGCAACCCAGTAGGGCTTTACACGTCACTTTCAAGTTACCAGTGCCAGTGCCTCTAGGAAGCCCAAGGTATTAGGATGATACACAGAGATACTCTTGAACTTTCACCCCAAAGTAATGTAGCCCAGTCTTTTCTGACTTATTCAGAGGTGGCACTGGCTGGCTCTTCATAGAATTCCGGAGAAAAGACTCTAATTTTATTTTGTTCTGCTTTCAGGTTTCCCACCAGCAAGAGTCAGCCAGCAGTGGTCTGGAGCAGTTGCGCCAGGAGTCTTCTCGCCAAGGGCATGCTCTGGCCAGGGTGTCCAAAGAGAAGGAATTCCTAGTGCATGAGAAGGCTGCCCTAGAGGTGCGACTGGCAGCCATGGAGAGGGACAGACAAGGCCTTTTAGAGGAGCTGGCAGAGGCAAGGTAAAGGCAGGGAGGAGACTCAAAGCAGGACATGATTTAATGTCTGTAATTGTGAATTTGGTAATCATTACATGAGGATTAATGACACTCTGTGTGCTTTTCAGCTGTTTCCACCTTCCATGGACAGAAAATGGAGGAATCCCAAGGAAAAAAACAAACAAACAAAACAGTAGAGCATGATTTGAATGTTATTTTTCTGACATCTAAAGCTAACAAAGCTCTCCTGAGCCTTGAGCTCATGTTTATGCCCCTTTGCAAGTTCCAGTATGAAGTCCAAAGTAAGCCAACTTGGCTCTGCGTTGAATAACAGTTTAACCATGCAGACAGACATTTACTGAAACCTGAAGCTTCTCTCTGTTTTTGGTTTCTTGTTCTGTGCATTTGAACATAGATCTTTCCTTATCAAGTAGTTTGACATAGGATCTTCAGAATTCAAGACTATTCCATAAGGACTTTGTGAGTAGGAAACTGCCATTTAGGGTGGAAACTAGAGGCTCATGCTGAAAATCTTGAGGGCCTTCTGCTTCTAAGTTAACTCATGTTATCTGTAGTGCAGCAGCTAGAATTGGTTATACCAGCAGCAGGGAAACCTCTTTTGAATTCTCCACAGTCACTGAAGATGACTGCCTGTCTTTGATGTCTGGGTTCTGTGCTTCTTACCACATGAGGTTTAGAGACAGACGTCACGGAGAAGTTATTACAGGGATGGAACAAGTTTCGGTGCTTCTGCTGTATCAATTTTCTAAGATTAAATGTGACAAGTTCTGGGTTTTTTTTGCTGTATTTATTTTTTTAAAGTATTAAGATATTTGTCCTTCCCTTAGATATTTTCTTTTAGAAGATTCTTGAACTTGCAGAGCTGTACAAATGATATTTTAGAGATTGGCTTGCTTCTTGGCTTTCACATTTTACCAGTCCAAAGTGTGTTGTTAGCAAGGCTGATAAACAAGCTGGAGCATAGGAGGTTTTGGGTAAACATAAGGAAAAACTTTTTCATGGTGAGGGTGATGGAGCCTGGAGCAGGCTGCCCAGGGAAGTTGTGGAGTCTCCTGCTCTGAAGACATTCAAATTCTGCCTGGATCTCTTCCTGTGTGGCCTGCCCTGGGTGACCCTGCTCTGGGAGGGGGGTTGGAGTTGATAATCTTTCGAGGTGCCTTCCAACCTGTACCATGCTGTGGTTCTGTAATAAACACCATTTGAACTCTGTGTTTCTTGACAGCTGCTGCTTCTGAGTTCCAGCTTATCTTTGATCCAGCTGAATTATGTTTGGTCAATTATTGGACTGTTATGAAAAAATTAAAGGTTTGGATCTTTTTTTTTTTTTTAAACAGGAACAAATAATATTCTAAAATAAGAGATAAATTAGTTACAAGGAACTTTTGGCAATAGATAATGAAAAATCAGCAACTATTCTTGCTGGATATTGTAGAATCATAGAATGGCTTGAGTTGGAAGGGACCTTAAAGATCATCCAGTTCCAGCCACCTTACAATGGGCATACACCTCCCACTAGACCATGTTGCTTGGAAGGGCCATGAGCAGAGGATGGGCTTTTGTATGCTGGTGCAGACCTTGAGATCACATTGAGCCAGGCTTTCTGTTGTACACTAGGTCATAAGAAAAGCCAGAGTATTCCCTCACAGGGACCTGCCTTGCTGTTTTCAAAGGCAGAAATGTGCCGTGCAACCCATTTTCTGTACTTGGCAGTGGACATCTTGAACCACTTCTTACTGGAATAACTCCCTGGTTATTCCAGTGGGTGTCAGAAGTAAGAAACTCATTTCTGTCTGTATTTGCAATTTTTAGGTCAGTGAAGGAGACCCTGGAATCCAGCTTGTTTGACGCTCAACAGCACGTATCTCAGCTGGAGATTGCCAGGAGTCAGCTTGAAATCCAACTTCACACAGTCATCCAGGCCAAGGAGGTTATACAAGGTGAGGGCCTCATGCTCTTTATTCCTGGTGATTCCCCTGCCTAGGAAAGGTGGTATAAGAATAGCTGTCAGTCCACAGAGCTTCTAAGGAGTGAAGGAGATGGAAACATATCCCTCGTTACACTGAAATTCAAATGGTTTAAGGTCAGTAAAGTCAGGACCATTGTTTGCGTAGACTCTGAATCTTGCCATTTGTCATGTTGGCAGGAGAAGTGAAGTGCCTTCAACGTGAGCTGGAAGCTGAGAGATCTCTGTTAAAGCAGGAGCGGGAAAACATGGCACAAGAGCTATTGCAGACAGAACAACAGTATGACAGTGCCCTCAGACTTCGGCAGACTGAGCATGAAATGGAAAGAAACAAGCTCCTGCAAGACATGGTAGGTACCAATGAATTCAAGTGCCTGAACTGTTCAAGCGTGTTGTGTGGGCTGGTTTAGAAGAATAACAGCTTGAGTGTGCGTGAAATGGCAGCAGACACTTGTGCTAGGCCAGGCAGCAGAGCCAGTGGCTTGTACTTGAGGGCATGTGAATACCCACAGGACTGTGATGGGACAGTAAAGGCAGCTGCAGATTCAGTGTGGGCATGAGTTCAACAGAAAGTTGGATGGCCCCACCGAAAGCATGGCAGTAGAAGGATAGAATCTTACCAGACTCCTGTACACCATGAAAGCAGGCTCATGATGTACCTGCCAGCTGCATTTACAGGAACTTTGTTCCTTTCTTTCTGTCCTTCAGTGGTTGACAGAGATGTTATCTTTGGGCTTAAAGCTTATGGAACAGGCCCCTTGTTTTAATTACTTGAGTTTGTGGCCTGTCTTGTAACTAGGACATCAGGGTACTGCAGTCCATCTGCATCTTTTAATTGATGGAAAGGGAGGTGAGCTTGGAAAATAGAGCTGCTGATAACACAAAGAAATCCTGAGAAGAGTGGTGCTGGGAAACAGCCAGCAAGGAGGGCAAGGTAACATCTCCTTTTCTTCCACCTGCTGACTCTCCTTTTAAGGTCCTTGATAGGGCTTATGGAGGGCACAAAGCCACTGCTGTGCACTGTGCAGAAATGGATTTGTGGAAGGGTTGAAGCTTCATTTCTTTTTTGAGAAGTTTTTCTGGGACTTTGTCCTGAAGTCTTTTTCTCCCCTCATCAGGCAAATGAGTGGGAAGGGCACCATTCAGAGCTGCAGAAGATGCTGGAGCAGTGGGAAAAAGAGAAGGCAGAGACAGAAGGGGAACACGAAAAGAAGCTGTTTGATATGAAGCAGAAAGTTGCTACCATGGAAGCTCAACAACAGGAGGAACAAACTAGAGCAGAAAATGCAAAGCAAGAGGTAAAGACTGTAAAGAGATTTTATCTGGCTTTTTGCAAGGCTAGAGATGTGGGAGATGATTGGGTATTGGGCACTGTGGAGCCCTACCTATTTTCTACATTGAATTTGGTGAGGTGAAGGGTGAGTGGGGCTATCTTTCAGACTAGGAGTGACACCTCTTGTAGGAAGTCAGGCAGAAATGTCACTTTTGTTTTAGATTTTTGTGCTGCTATTGTATTCTGGATTTTTTTAAGACTTAACATCAGAGCATCTCAGCTCTCTCAACAGTCCTCTTTTAATGTTTACTGATACATGTTTATGGCATTTAACTCCATTAAAGGCCAAACTGAGTTTGTAGGACTGAATCTCCATGAGGATAGGGTTTTTGTAAGGGCGTCAGGGAGGGGTGCAGAAGGATTGCTGACAGAAGAAAGTCTTTAAAGACTGCTCCGAAATATTTCTGAGCAGTAAAACAGGTGTCTTCTGAGCTGTGTTTTAAGTCATTTCCTGATAAGTTATTTTGTGCCCATATCTCCTATGCCAAAGCAACCCTGTCATATACTGAAAGTCCTCCTTGTGTCCAACCCAAAGTCCTCTTTAGGTAGACTGCCCAGCGACAGCAGTACCCCCAACTGTGTTTGTGGGTACTGAAATGACAGAACAGTGCTCAGAGATGACTGTGTGACCCTCTAATGTCAGTACTTTGCCAAAGTCTACTGAATACCTTACTAATTTTCACTAAACCCCATTTAGAATACATAAGTTTTCTGAAGGACCTGCTGGCTTCAGCCCTCTGGCATCAGCCTTGCATGTTCTCTACTGCTAACTAGGTGCAAAAGTCATTCACTACTGAACAACAAACAGCAGAAGACCTGAGGATACCCTCTCTGGGAAGGTGAGGGAGGCGGTTGAGAAATGCCACACGTTTTCAGATGGCTAAGAGTTTATTGAAGATTTAATCATTGTGAATGCAGGAGGGATGAACTATGTCTAGACTGCCAATCACATTTTGGAAGTTGTGTCTCCAAAGTGGGGAGATAATGAGCTAGGAGACCAGGCACACAGTACTTTGACAATACTGGAGCCCATCAGTCTTTGAATCTTCCCACACAAATTTTGTATGGGAAGTTTAACCCTGTCTTCTGTTTATTTATGTGCAGGTCCTGCTAGAAAAGGAGAGTGAGAAGATTGCTTTGTTAGAGACACTGCTCCAAACTCAGGGAGAGCTAAGAGAAGCCTCCCAGCAGCTAGAGCAGCTCAGGCAGGAGGTGGAAAAGCAGCGAGAGAATGGGCAGGTAAGTCTGACTAGTAGGTTAGGTTGAAAGAACAGGCAGTTGGATGTAAGCTGAGAGAGTCAGGTAACAAAGTGAAGGGCAGTAACAAGGAAGTAAATCCTAAGTCCTGGGACTGAAGAGGTGAGCACTACTGCAGGCACTGAGAGCACAGAGCCTGGTAAGCTCCAGAGATCAGCAACAGGAAGGAAGGGTTACAGCAGAAGCAGAGCTGGGTAGAAAAGCAGAAAGAAGTGGCTGAATGAATGTGATCTTAAGATAGAAAGAGAAAAAAGCTGAACCTGATGTCAGGTCCCAGTCGCTTGCTTTCCATTTGTATTTACAGAATTTAAAAGAAAAGCTGCAAGCAGAGCTGCAGGAAACTCAGAGTAAGATTAAGACAGTGGAGACGAGGCACAAGGAAGAAATCAAAACTGCCAAAGAGGAAATTAATATCCTTCTTCAGCAGAGGGATGCTCTACAAGAACAGGTGAGTGAAACAGCAACAGCTGCTCCAGTCATCAAACAGGTGACCTCTACACTTAGAATCACAGAATGCCCCAGGTTGGAAGGAACGTCCAAAGGTCACCTAGTCCAACCTCCCTGCAGTGAGCAGGGACATCTTCAACTCGAGCAGGTTGCTCAGAGCCTCATCAAGCCTGACCTTGAATGTCTCCTGGGATGGGGCCTCCACCATCCCCCTGGGCAACCTGTTCCGGTGTTCCACCACCCCTAGAGTAAAGAACTTCTTCCTCATCTCCAATCTAAATCTACCCTGCTCCAATTTAAAACCACTGTCCCCATCCTATTGCTACTTCTTACCTTTCCATTGCAGAGAAACAGGCTGATGGGGTAATCCCTCTGCCATCATACTGTGATCTTCATCTCAGCTGCTTTGAAGGAGACTTGCCAACCAGCTGAATCTCAGCTGCACACATGGGCTAGTCCTTTTGCCTGTTTGCAAGTAATAATCAGAATGGACTTCTGCTGATTTTGTGAGGTGATTTTTCAGATGAGCATGGTGACCTACTTTAGATTTTTAAACAAGTTGTCTGTATCCATTGTGAATCTGGTTCTCCTGTGATAGGGTGAAATTTAAAGTTGTTCTTCCCCTTTCCTCACGGTATATGATACGATTGACAGTGACAAGCTGTAGTCTTTGACAGCTCTGTTATCTTTCACTTGAGGTGGAAGAGTTGACCTCTCATCTAGCAGCTTCTGAAGAATCCCAGCAAGAGATTGTCCACAAAGCTCATAAAGATGTGAATGAGGCACAGGAGCTCTTAAGGCAGAAAGTGCTGGAGATTGTGCAGCTCCAGAAGACCTTGGAGGAGAAGAGGAATCAATGGGAGGAGGTAGAACAGCAGAACAAGGAGCTGAAAATATGTTTGCAGTCCTTGGAAGGGGAAAGGAGCCAATGGGAAGAAGTGAAGCGTTGCAACACAGAATTTCAGGCTTTGTTGAAGGCCCTGGAGAGTGAAAAAGCTAGGTAAATGAAAGCCTGTCAAACTCTCCATTCTGTTTCATGGATTCTCTTTCAAATCTTTGTATATACACTTTGTAAGTGGCTCTGGTAGCGTTTCCCAAAAACCAGTTTTGAACTATCCATACAGATATGTTTCATTGTCCTGTTGTTATGTTTCACTTTCTTTTAATACTTCAGTTACAGTTTTGCTGAAGACAGTGGCTTTTGTAGTAGTCCTTCAAAGGAAAATATTTTCTTGGGTCAGTATGTTAATACTGTTAAATGAAACTTTCAGGGGTTTTAAACCTGAAACTCACCAAATGAGCCAGAACGAGCTGCAGTATAATGAGCTAGATAGATCCAGCAACTCTGCCTTGGATCCAGTAAACTTGAAACATTTGGGACTTCTATCAGTCTTCTATCCTGGTACCTTTGGTTGGCAGAAGCCATCTTAAAGCCATGATTTTGAACTAAGCAAGATTCCCCTTTAAAGCACCCAAAGATTGATGTGCTAGATCTTTTCTCATTCCTCAAAAAATCCAAACAGGCATCTGGAGGGGCTTGAGCAGAGTCCCTGCCAGCCTCAGAAGTTCCAGATGTTACTGCCTGTCCAAGGAATGCAAGAAAGAAGAGGTAGGTAGGCTACTTCACCTGGTAGTCCTGCCAGTCTTCAACACATACCTTTGCTGAAGAAGGGAAATAAAAGGTTCTGGCTTCCCCTGTGAAGGGTCTGCATATTATATATAGATCTGAGTATTTCCCTCAATCCTCCCTACCACTTCTGGTATCAGCCTTTATTTCTCTAGCTGGAAGTAATGTGGGTGCTGACAAGTCTTAGGAAACTCCCAGTCGTGGTTTAACTCCAGGCAGCAACTAAGCATCGTGCAGCCAATTGCTCACTCCTTCCCCTATAGTGGAGTGAGGTGGAGAATCAGAAAATGTAGTAAAACTTGTGGTTTGAGATAAAGCCAGTTCAATAACTAAAACAAAATATAATAATAGTAATGAAAATAAATCTAATAAAAAGAAAGAGACAAAAAAAACCCAAGGAAAGATAACTGATGTGCAGTGCAGCTGCTCATCACCAGCTGATCAATGCCCAGACAGTCCCAAGCAGTGGTCTGCCCCTCCCAGCCACCTACCCCCAGTTTATATACTGGGCATGATGTCCTATGGTATGGAATAGCCCTTTGGCCAGATTTAGTCAGCAGTTCTGGCTGTGTCCCCTCACAACTTCTTCGGTCCCTCCAGCCTTCTTCCTGGCAGGGCATGAGAAGCTGAAAAATCATTGGTATAGCTGTAGCTAAGTACTGTTTATACTAAAACATCAGTGTGTTATCATTATTGTTTTCATGCTAAATCCAAAACAGCACTGTAGCAGCTACTAGGAAGAAAATTAACTTTATCCCAGCCAAAAGCAGGACATATTTTAAATATAACCTTGCTGTCAGTTGCTGCTTGTCATACCAGGACATACTAGCTGGCGTCTGATGTCATCATTTCAAGACATTGTTGTGTTTATATTGACATTCCCATATCTAAAAGATTGGGTATTTAGCCAGTAATTCACCTTTCTTCTGTGGAAAAAACCAGCATAGTGGGCACATGCTTGGGTATGACTGCCAGCCTGGCTTAGGACTCTCGTTTAGACAAACCTCAGCAGATGAAGCAGTTTTGCCTGTGGTGGTGGAAGTCTTAACAGTTTAATAAATGTTACATCATGTAGTAATGAGTTGTATGGTCTCTCAGGCTGACTCTGTCTCTGGAAGAGAAGGAACTGAGCCTCAGAACTCTGGAAGAAAAAAACCTCGAGCAGCACAATGAGGTGACTCAGCTTCTTTCTGATATTCATCAAGCCAAGCAGTTCCATTCAGACCACAGAAGAGAAATACAAGAGCTCAACAACCAGGTGACCTATGCTGTAGCATCTTTTACTATGCTGTGTTCTGCCTGTATTTTCCCCCATTCTCGTACAGTTCATGTCATTAAAGTTCTGAGAAGAAAAGGAAGACTCCATTGGAGCTTCTCAGTTTCTCTGTTAGAAACATCCCCAGATGGTTTTTCTACCTCTGCTGGGCACTGAGCAGTCTGGTGGAACAGAGGGTGTTACTGCAGCCTGTGGAAGGCACTTCCATCTCAGCCAGTTCAACTAAAATTTTTGAGATGTGCCATAAAGGATGCTGTCTACTTCCTTCTATTCCCAAGCATCTCTGGCAGCCCCACTCCCCTGGAGGGATACTTGAGCTGCCATCTCACCCTGCCAGCCACCCACTCTCACCCTCTCTCTCACATATACACACAAACACACATAGAGCTTCATTTTTGAGACTGGAAAACACGAAAGCCTGACAGTTGAACCATTCCTTTTGGGATGGAGAAATTTCCTTTTGGTCCCTCCATATATCTGTTTCTAGCTTGTTTTACTCAATTTGAATACTTGGCTCTGTCTGTTTCTAGTGTGTTTTTTGCTTGCACTTCTCTTTCATTCCTTCCTCTACTCCTGGTCTGCTGCCTCAGTAGCACACAGTCCTGAGGATCTGTGCATCTGTTACAGATAGAGTCACTGCAGGAATTAGTGCTGGAGAAGGAGGCTGGCCTAGTAACTCGAGAAAAGCAACTGATACAGGAGCTGGAGGAGTCCCGAGCAGGAGAACGGTGCTTGAGGGACTCTTTGCGTGTGCTGGAGGCTGAGATGTCTGAACTGCATTTGAGGCTTTGCAGCACAGAGAACAGAGCAAAGGCATTGGCCACAGAGTGTCAGCAGGCTAACAGTGCCCGCCTTGAAGCCCAGTCCCAGTTGGACAAACTGCACTTGGTTCTTCACTGGACGATCTGTGATAGTGGAGACTTAGTCACTTGGAGTTCAGGTGAGTGTAGGAGGCTGGGTTAACAAGTCTAGGAGAGCACATGAAGGGTGGTTTTTTGTAACTTTGATATTATAGACTTGTCCTTTCGCTTCAGGATGACTCAAACCTTGGGAAGTCTTGAAAGCCTGACATCCCTGCACAGAGACAATATTTGTATTGGAGAAATGACCAGCATCTACACGAAATGGGGTCATGTCAAGTCACAGGGCACGTGCATTCTTCCTAGGGGTGGCACTGACGTTTGTGGTCATCAAAATGTTAGCCTGTGACACACCTTGCCATAACACGACCTCTAGAACAATGTCAAAGGCACTGCCACCTCCTGTGTACAAAGAGGCCTTGTGTCTTGGAGACCCTTCAATTAAAGCTTGAAACAGAATGGCTTCTCTCTTCAGAACAGGGTCCTGTCTGCGATGTTACAGTTTCTCAGGCCAGAGACCTCCCTGCAGAGCTCACAGTGGACAGAGTTGCAGCAGCCCTACAAGACCTGTGTCAGCACCTGAAACAGACTCAGCAAGATCTGGTAACGTGTCTGGTGCACCAAGAAATCCTGTCCATCTGCTGGACTCAACTGATAAGCAGCTAAGGCCAGATGGGCTTACTGCCATGGGGAGGAAGGAGAATCATCTACTATTACTGTCCAGCTGCCCCCTCACCTTGGCTATTTATGCCTTGGTGTTTGTACCTCTTTGTCTCATGCCAGCAGTGGCTCTGTGAGGTGATACTTTTGTTCTTATCTCTTCCAGAATGATGCGAGGAAGAAGATACAGGACTTGGAGCTGGAGCTGAGCAAGAGGCAAGCTGAGAGGGACCTCTACAGTGCCCACAATCAAGAGCTGCAGAAACAGTTGGCTCAAAGCAAGGAAGGTACAGCTTCTCCTTTCCAATCATTGACCCCATCCCACCTCATCAGTAGGGATCTTCTCTGCTTCCACACAGAGGAAAAGGTACAGTGCCCAGAGATGGGAACAGGAGAAAACCAAGCAGCACAAGATCTATGTGTAGAACTATCAGTGAAAACGTTTTATAAAGAAAATGTAACTGGCCATTCCAGAGCCTCCAGGGCTATTTGCCTCTCTATTTCATAGCTGGACAGGCATCCCTACTCCTTTCACTGTCATTTTTCTATTTCCCACATCAGAATTGCTTTTTCATTTCACTGTCTTGTTTTTTTTGTCTCAGACTACAAGAACAGGGAAGTGTGGCCACTGCCCATTGCCTCCCCCACAGGCTGTTTCCTGCTTATGTAGTGCCTTTACCTGTCGAGTATTTCTTCATGTCCCTTACGTTTTCCTGTAGGATATTAGATCTGACTCTTACTTAACTGTCTCTGCCCTTGTTTCATCGATGTCAGTTTTGTTTCTAACACAGTGGGTGATGAGCTGTCATGCCTATAGGCCTGGCCTTTCAACAAGCAGAATAGCAAACACATTTTCATATTCATCTGAACTTAACACTTTCATTCCTCTTTTTTCCTCTGCCTGGAAGTTCCCTTTATTTATGTCTTATTTATAATAAGTTCTTGTGGGCTTAGGGTTTGGAAAACACAAGCAGATAGGAAAATGTTTTCTCTGTAGAGTGCAAATAATTTTTCTTTTCCTTTTGTTTTTCCCCTTCTACTTCACCTTTACTGCTGCAGAGACACGGGTGGCAGAACACAAGAAGAACTCTTTGCAAGCTGCCTTGCAGGAAGAGGCTGCTGCTCTAAAGGAGGAGGTTACAACTCTACATCAAGAAATGGCATCTTTGGAAAGGAAACTCAAAAGCACTGAGAGTCAAAGAAGAGATGACCTGGTGAGGCTGGCAGATGCCATATAGGGAAATTTCTTATGTATTTTTTAGCCTTCTATTAATACTTGTGAGGAGTGACTTTTTTCCAGTGGAGAGCTGAATTTGAGTGGTGGCATACAGGTTCAGTTCAAATGTGAGAAGATGCAGAGTATGCAAATGCTGATGAAGTTTTCCTCGTTTTCCCTTTCCTTCCACTCACCATTCCTTGTTTCCCAGACTTTTGCTTTCCTGCCAGGCCATGTAGTTGAATTGTCATTGCATGGTTTGAGCAGTTATTTTTGTCTAAGTCCATATTAGGTCTGTAAATACCTGGATCTGGAAAAAGGGGTGAGAAGACAAAGTTTGCTAATAATAGAAAGCTGTTCGACATCACCCATCTGAGAGCAGAGGGGAAAAAATAGAGACATTTGAGTAACAGAAGTGCCGAACCAGATAAATATGCATGTCTGCAAGGGGAAAACTAGCCCTGATTTGAAACACAGAATGACAGACTGATCTGACCATTTAAGAGGGCACAGTGGGGTTCTGGGGGATGAAACCATTAAAACTCTACATGGTAGACATCCAAAAGGAAAAGGTAAATGACCTGTTCTCTCTTTCCTTCATAATAGAGAGAACATCATCATTCCACTGCCTAAGTCATGCTTAGCCTGTACTTTAAATCCTGGCTGCAGTTCTGGCAGCTCTACCCTAAAAGAGCACACTAGAGCTAGAGGAGGTTCAGAGAAAGGCAAAAAGAAGGATGAGACTGGCTGAGTTAGGGCAGATGGAGCCTAAAGATTGGAATGGGAAAGGTCTACATTCTGAGAGGCAGGGAAAGAGGGAGCAGCAGTTGTTCATATTCTTCCAAGAGATAACAAGAGCCATCTGACAAAGTCAGGGATATGCTGCAAGCAGAGAATGAGGGGTTGTGTACTTAGAGCAGACCTGTTGAACTCCTTGACAAAGGGTGTTTTAAATACAGCAGGTCACTGTGGGGTCAGGAGGAAACTGAAAGTTCTCTCAGTCTGGAACAGTGTATCATGTAAGTCTCATTTACCCTTTCTTCCCTGCTGTGCACTTACAGGCACCATTACATACAGGATACTAGTGTAGACATTTGAGCTAGTGCAGCTCTTCTTACATTATCAATATTTTTCCACTTCTCCTCTTTTGGTGACTCCAAAAATCAGTTATGTATAGAGTTAGGTAAATACAGTTCAGTTCTTAACTCTTTTTTTTTTTTTTTTGTGAGTGACAGTAGAAAATTTACATCGAGAGGGAAACCAAATCCAGTTTTCTACTAGAGGTTCAAACTTAATCCCTTGACTGGGATGCAGGAGTTGAAATCTAGTCTGAAAACCAAACATATATAGAAGGAGTTATTTTATCTTTTTCTCCTTGCTTTGCAGCATGAACAGGAGAGACTTAAAGAAAAACTGGTATGGGAGATAAAACTTCTTCAGGAATCAGTTGTAGCCTCTGAAACCCGAGCAAATACAGCAACAGATATGAATCAATCCCTTGAACAAGAACTCCAAACTACACTGACTATCTTAAAAATTAAAAATGAGGAAGTAGAAACACTGTGGGACAAAATACAGATGCTCCAGAAAGAGGCAGCAGAGGGAAAAGTGTTGCAGGAGAATCTCACTCATATAACTGCCATCCTATCAGAGAGGGAGGGAGAAACTGAGTTATACCAGGAACAGATGAGAATGCTGGAAAAGCAGAAAGAAATGCATAACACTATTCTGGATCATATTATTAGAGCCATAATAGAGAAAAAACATAAGATAGAATGCCAGCAACAGCACATACAGGAGCTGGAGAAGAAGCAAGAAAAACAGAAGATTGCTTTAAACAAAATTAACAAAGAGCTGGAGGAGAGAGACCAGGAGATCAGATCCCAGCAAGAACAGATAGAGGATCTGGAGAAGCAGAGAGACATGCAGAGGACTGCTGCCAGCAAGGTGGGCAGAGAGCTGGAGGAGAGAGACCAGGAGATCAGATCCCAGCAAGAACAGATAGAGGAGCTAGAGAAACAGAGAGACATGCAGAGGACTGCTGCCAGCAAGATGGGCAGAGAGCTGGAGGACAGAGACCAGGAGATCAGATCCCTGCAAGAACAGGTAGAGGATCTGGAGAAGCAGAGAGACATGCAGAGGACTGCTGCCAGCAAGATGGGCAGAGAGCTGGAGGACAGAGACCAGGAGATCAGATCCCT
>JANHGL010021313.1:25687-45847 GCA_024611195.1 Ceyx melanurus
GAGAAGCAGAGAGACATGCAGAGGACTGCTGCCAGCAAGATGGGCAGAGAGCTGGAGGAGAGAGACCAGGAGATCAGATCCCTGCAAGAACAGATAGAGGAGCTAGAGAAGCAGAGAGACATGCAGAGGACTGCTGCCAGCAAGATGGGCAGAGAGCTGGAGGAGAGAGACCAGGCGATCAAATTCTATGAAGGGAAAATTAAGATTCTTGAACAACATGGTGCATTGCAATTGAGAAATATGCAGGTGCATCTTGGTCATTTGAAAGGAAACTTGAAGGAGAAAAACATAGAGATTATGTCTCTGGCTCAGCAGATCCAAGAAATGGAAAAGGAAAGAGAACAGGTGAAATCTCTGCATGAAAGCCTTGAACACCTCAGGGCAGCTCTTAAGGACAGAGAGAATGAGTGTGATTCTCAAAGGCATCAATTAAGACTCTTCCAGCAGTACAAGGAAGAGCAAGAGGGGCATCTGCAAGAGCTTCATGGTAAAGTAGAAATGATGACACTTTCTTTATTGAAAAAAAATCAAGATCTTGAATCACAACAAAAGCAAATCCAGGAAGCTGAAGAAGTCATGGAAATGCAGTTAAGGACTGTCCGTGACCAACTGGAGCAGACCTTAGAAATCTTGAAAGAAAAGGTCAGACACATAGACATACAAAAGCAACACACATGGAACTATGAGAAAAAACCAGAAGAATGGTTGCACGGAGAAAGAGACTTCAGATACACTGAGACAATACTGAAAGAGAAGGATTTTGTAATTGAGTCTCAGAAGGAAGTGATAGAAACCTTCCAAAAGCAAGAACAAGACTCTGAACAACAGAAGGAAATTCTGCAGCATCTTCGAATAGCACTAACAGAACAAGGGCAAGAAATTTTATCCTTTAGAAAGCAGTGTGAGGCACTCACGGAAAAGAAGGAAGTGCGTGAAGCTGAACAAGTGAATCTTCATGCAAAAAAACAGACTCTGAAGGAAAGAGAGAAAAAGACAGAGTTTCTGGAGGAAGCTGTTTCTGAGCTTCAGCAGCAAAAGGAGGAGACAGCAACGCAGACAAATGCCATAGTGCAAAAACCAGAATCTTCTCTAGGTTCTAGAGAGAAAGAGAGAGAGTCTTTGCAGGACCATGTCCAGAACCTTCAAGAGCAGGAATTAGAAGGTGAGCAGAACAAGAGTCTGCAGCAGGATCAGAACCAAACAGGCCAAATAGTGAATAAGAATTGTTTGGAGTTCCTCAGACAGACACAGCAAATTAACAAGTTTCATCTTTGTGAAGAAAACACGAAAGTAGCACTAACAACGTGCCAGAACCAAGTGAATCTGCTTGAGGAAGTGATGAGGAAGAGAAATGAAGACAGTGAAACTGTTCTGCAAAAACTACAGTGCCAGGAAGAACTGAATACCTTACAGAATCTCCAGCTTAGGCTGACTAAAAAGAATGAAGAGGTTGGACACCACAGAGAGCAAGAGAAGCTCCTGGAAGAAGCCTTGCCTGAGAGGGAACGAGAGACCAAGGCTCAGGGTGAGCAAAAATTGCTAGAAGAGGAATTAAGAGCTCTTCGGGAAGATCTCCATCATGTTCAGCTGACTCTGACAAAGAAGGATGAAGAGATCAAGTACCAGAGAGGCAGAGTCAGGTGTTTAGAGGTGACTCTGACAGGGAGAGAACAGGAGTTTAGGAAACAGAGTGAACTCATTAAACGATTAACATCAGCTTTGCGCTTGAAAGATGAAGGGGACACCCTACGGAAACAAATCCAGAAACTCCAAACATGGGAGGAAGAGGAAGCAGAGAAGAGGAAGGTTCTGCAGGGGAGGGATCGTCTCTTGCAAAGGCAGAAGGAGCTGACCCAACAACTGGACGATGAGCGGAAAGCAAAGGGGGAGGAACTGGAACGTGTGATTGCTATTTTGAAGCAGACTGAAAGTGGAGAGATTGAATGGAAAGAGAAGGCACAAGCTCTGACTCTTGCCCTTAGCAAGAGTGAAATGGCCAATGGGACCCTGAGGGAAGAAGTAGCCATCCTGCAGAATATGGTGTCAGAGAGGGACAAGGACCGGTTTCATCTTCAGGTAGGCACTGTGATTGATCATTAGGCAACTATAAAGGATTCTGAAGATGTGTCCTGTAAAGATGTGGGAATATATGTTCCCATATTTGTATATGTGACCTGCTTGGCCAAAGAAACCATGACTGCAGCCAGCAGGCTCACCTGTCTGGGCAGCTCCAGACAGAGACTCTTCACTTGCCAGAAGGTTTTCTGTCAGTCTCAGAACTACTGAAAGAACTACAGAGCTTGCCATTAAAATGAAGTCAAGCCAAAAAGCTGAGGGTGGCTAATTGGTCCTCTCCTATCCAGGCAAGCTTAGCCAGTGTGTCTTGGTTAGGATTTGGCACAGAAAGGGCAGTTGACCAGGCTAATGTACTAAACTAGGGGTGATTTCTGTGACGGTGGCTGAACAGCAGCTACACTGGGGGTGCTCAGAGCACACTTTCAGACAGGTAGATGTCTGAGGTACAGCTTTGTTGATGTCTTAAAAATAATGGAATTTGTACTTTTTTGCCCGATAAGGCTAAAGGCTTCATTGCACATTCAGAATGTAATTGTGCCGTTCAAGAGCATGAAGACACATTTTGTGTAGACTTTTCCAAGGTGCTCTAATTCAAGTCTGCAGGTGGAATGGCTGCAACAGCCTGTGCTGCAAACTTACCTGGGGCCATTACATAATTATACAGGCATATAAAAAACAAGGACAGGAAACAGGAGAACAATGGGGAGATCAGGTGCCCAACAGCATGCACTCAGGTAATGCAGCTGCATCCATATAGATCCGTATAGTGCTGATCTCAAGACATCTCTAAATCTCAAGCATTTATAGATGCTGTCAGAGATTTCTTCAAGGAGAGTTTCAGCAAGAAACCCATGAGAGTGGAGGTGGCTCTTGGATGGGTTCAGAACAATGCCTGGGGCTTGGTTGATAACGTTTTGGGTTTTTTTTTCAAAGAGCAGTTCTGTAATGATGATGTAACAGGTAAAGGGAGCAGAGAACAAAAGGTGGTATTTTGTCACTGCAGAAATGCACGCTTCATGCACATCTTGCATACTGCATGGTTGTCCAGGGACAGAGACTAGAACTCTAGATAGGATTGTACACAGCAGAGGTCAAAGAGGATGACCAAAGGCATTAAATATCTTCCTTAAGAGGAACATGTAAATGTGGAAGTCTTCATGATGGACACAAAATGGCAGAGAGAGGGAACTGGAAATACTACAGACTTCTGTAAAACCATTAAGTGGCTGAATAGGAAATTGTTTCCAGTGTCTGAAAACCAGAATGGGAGAAACTAAACAAAACTAACAGGAACTATGTCCAGACCAAACCCATTTCTCCACAGCTATCTGGAGGAGGGCTACTAAGAAGAGTGTGTTATTTTGGCCTGCGAATCAGGAGGAGGAGACTTAGCACTGTTCATTCCTGAGTCCAGCCACTCTCCCCAGTGTGTTGATTCTGGGCTGTCCAATCTTTATGTGGCACCAGCTCACATAATCTTCCCTTCTCTACCCAGCAGGTTATTGCAGAAAGAGAGCAGCTCCCCTGGTCCTCAGAGAAGAGGCTCCTGTCACAGCAGCTGGAGTGTCTACAGCAAGCAGTTGCAAGGCTGGAATTTGAGAAGACTGAGCTGAAACAACTCAATGATGAGCTCAGGAGGACTCTTGAGCAGGTAAAACAGGGTTTCCCAGCCTCTGCAAAGCCTCACAGGCCTCTGGAACACAACACATCTCCACAGGCATCCCATTGCCTTTGCAATTGCGTATTCACTTTGGTACCACTCTTCTGGCCCCAGTGTCCCCATGCAGACATTGGACACTGTGTCAGGAACTGTTTCCTCTTGCTTGTCACACACAGTGTACTTCAAGTGTGTTGTGCTCTCAGTGTTCTGTGGTGCAGTTAATGGCCTCTGGGCAGACATCTTTGTGCAGAGGTCTTTTTGCTCCTTGTTTGGTGGCAGGTTTCTTTGACCCTTTCTCCCATCCAACATGCAGGTGGAAGGTGAACGGAGGCGACTGAAGAGATACTGTAGTGGTCGGTCACTGCCAGATGCATTTTCTCTCTCTGAGTCTGACCAGCACAAGACATCTGCTTCCAGACAGGTGAGAACAGAATCTTACTTGGTGGGATGATGCTCTGCCCATACAGAGGAACAATGACAAATCCCACTTGAAGCAGCCCCCCAGTACAGACTTAATAGAAGTTGAATATTGACCATGGCCCAGGCCAAACTGGTGACTAAAAAGAAATCCTTGTGTTCTCTTCCCAGGAGGAGTCTCACGCACATTGGAGTCGTCAGTCAGCTGAGCTGCAGAACCAGGTGAGCAGGAGGAAAACTCATCAAAAGCTGCTGTGGCTGTGATGGGCACAGGTTTGCATGATGCTGCAGCCCATGTGTTGTTTGGCTGTCAGGAAGCTAGTGCACCAGGCAGTAGAGGTACCCAGTCAGACATCTGTTGGTCATGATCAAACAACATCATTCACCTGGCCTAGTCTGTGACTTGCCTAAAGGTTGGGCAGGGTGGGAGAGGGATCAGAGAAAATTCAGGAAACGGTAACTCTAGAAAATAGAGAATATTCTAAGGATGTTTGCCTCAAGTCTCACTAATCTTATTGTTTCCATTAACAGTGGAGCTTCCATCGTATCAGAGCTCCAGGGATCCAGGACAGTCCCAGGGCTTGTAGCCTTCAGACAGTCGTTAGTCTTATCCTGCCATTCTGTGCTAATTGTGACCCAGTGTTGGGCTGTCTGGACATTATCAGTGTGAGAATGTATGTTCCAGCCACTGAACCTAAACACATCCATTGACAGTGGCACTGGCAGCAGCAGTAGTCACCAGATTTCTCCCCTTGTCTTTTTATGGGTCTGGGACACCCTGGTCTCCCTGAAGATTAATATTCTTCACAGGTGTCTAGGGCAAAATGCCTGTAAGGTTTATGGGAATAAAGTCCATGATGCTCTGGCAAGTGAGTCAAGAGTACTGCTGAAGCCATCAAGTTGTGTCTTAAGGCTGTTTTTACCAGGAAGCCTCAGGGTCTGAAGGTCTGTTGCTGCAGATAACTAACACCCTGCTTCCCCTTGTGTCTGCCTGCACTGTGAACCTGCTTCCTCAGTTCAGCAGGAAAACAGGTGCTATGCTCAAGGAATAGTACTCATCTGGCTACTTGGGGCACTCCTCTGGGTTTGGGAAACAGCAGAACTTGATCTCTGATCAGGAGATGCTCTCAGCAGTAGATGGCTACAACCACTCATACATCTGGGTGAGCTGCCAGAGCATGGGAGGGGTTTTCAGGCTTCCAAGCCCAATTCCACAAGGGTGCCCTTAGTATGTCAGATCTGTTTCTCTGTTCAGTGCTGCTGTTCCTTAGCCTGTGTATGTTGATTGTTGTGAAGCTCCTTTGATGTCTTACCATCCATGTGTATCTCCTCCACAGCCAGCAGAGGGCAACATGCTAGAGCTGCTGTGGCTGCACTGCACTGCAAACCAAACAGGATGTGAGAGCAGCTGGGTCTCCTCTTCCACCAAAAAGCCCAGCAGGCCCAACCCTGTTGTGCCAGGAAATTATTTTCAAGCCCTCAGCAGTTCTTTAAGGGTCATTTCCCATTTCCTCCCTTGTTTTTTTTCATCAGGTTACTCTCTGCTCATTTGTGACATGCTCTCAAGTTAGGAAGAATGAGGGTTTGCTCCCTTTTTGTGTGCTAGCTGTTGAAGTGTTAAAACTAGATCGTAACAGAACAGTTCTTCAGTACCTTGTGTAACCAGTAGCCCATCTGCTGAGGAAAAGGCCTGTGGAACTGAGGTGTCAGAAGCCCACATCTCTCTTTTGAAAGAAAAGAGTTGGGTTCCTAAATCCTGTATATAATATACAGGTAATGTCTCAGTGTTGAACCTGTGAATGGTGCGCTAGAAAGAAACTCAGATGTGTTGATAACTGGAGCTCAGTTCAGGGTGACTCTAGGAGCTCCCATTCCACAAGAAGAGGGTTGTCAGGGCTGGAGTTAGAGGTGCATCTTCCCTGACAGCTGGAACTGTGGAGCTGCTGTTGGACGATCCCAACAGTGTGGGCTGGTCTGAGCTCAGCCTTTTGCCTCTTTCAGGTGGCCCTTCTGAGGACACAGCTGGCCCAAGAACGGAAACACAAGCAGGACTATATTGAGTGCTGTGCAAAGACCAGCCGGGAGCTGTCAGACCTTCACCAAGAGCTGTCTTACTCCTTAGCAGCTGTGGCCAGGGAGCCCAAAGCTGCTGTGCTGGAGGCAGAGACACGGAAGCTGGATCGGTCTCTGAGCCTTAACTTGGCACTACTATCTCTGGACCACCACTCTCCTGGGAGACAACCACTGCATTCAACAGGCAGAACTGCCAGAAGCGATGACCTGAGGTAACAGGAGCAGCATACAGCAAAAGGCCTCAGTAGGAGTCAAACCTGGGACCTGCTGTAGCAGGTGAACTGTGGCAAGGGACTTGGTTCTGAATTAAGATAAAGGTTCAGAGCACAGTGTTGACTGCAGGTTCCCCAGCAGAAGCAGTGATGGGAAAAAACTGGTGCTGGCTTGTGTGGATGGGGTCATAGGCCTGGTAAAGCAAGATGAACCTGATGAGCAGGTAAAATGTCTTCCTTTTCCAAAGCACTCCATCACAGCATGCCTCACTAGTCTCCACACAGCCCTCCACATGAGATTGCCCCTTTCTCTGTCTCTGCTGGTGGTTGGGTTTGTGTATGGCAGGGGTTTGCTGGCCAGGGAGGGGGCTACAGGTGTGGCTCCTGTAAGAAGCTTGGAGAAATTCTTCCCCTTACCAAGCCAGAGCTGCCTCTGGCCAAGGCCAAGCCCATCAGTGCCTCTCTGATCATGTGTTTTAAGAAAGGAAAATGTGGTGGGATGGTTAGGGAGCACTTTTGTTTTGGAGAGGAGTGGGCTAGGGGAAAGACAAGGATGGGGACAGCCAGGTCAGGGAGAAGAAGGGAAGGAGGCACTCTAAAGGAGCTGTTCTCCTTCAGACTGTGGTGAGATGGCAGCTGAGCCCTAGAGATCACTGGTGAGGCAGAGTCCTGTCTGCAGTCCACAGAGGACCTTGCTCAGGAGCAGGGGACTGCAGCTGAAGAAGGCTGGAGCTCTCAGAGAGGCCTGTGCTAGAGCAGCCCATCACTGGGAGGACTGCAAGTCTGTGGATGGGGTCGATGCTGCTTGCAGGAATCCTGGAGGAAGGTATCCCGTGGGTAGGAGGTTGCTGCAGGACAGGACTGAGGAGCTTTTCCCCTGAGGGGGAAGCTGCACAAGTAATCTTTTCCTCAATCCCACCAGTTGCAGAGATTGATGAGGGTTTAGACAGAAAGTCAGTAGATCAGCTCCTGGCTTTGAGCCTGGTGTTACCTGCAGGACTTGGAGTTCTTTGGCCATGTGTGGTTTACAAGACACTAGGCCTGGCAAGACACTGGCAACAGATAGAGTAAACCCATCTCAAATGGGGACAAGGATTATTAGGACTTTTTAAAGAGCTTTAAATTAGATTTGAAGGGGGATGGGGATGAATCTGGTCTAGCTAGAGAGGACCTTTGGTGTGACATGGTGCTCCTGGTTAGTGGTAAGGTCTGTTTGCCCTCTCCATATGGATGGGGAATGGTGATCCAAGCAGCAGCAAAGGCACAGGGCTTATTAATGGGTGTACTGGGTCTGACTGAGCTGGAGTTAATTTCCCTCCAGCAGCCCTCCCCCTGCTGTGCTTTGCACTGGGACCTGGGAAGGTGCTGGTAACCCCCTGTGCTGTGGCTGCTGCTGGGCAGGGCTTGCACAGCACCTTTCCAACATTCCCCCTCAGTGGGACAAGGGAGACAACATCTTGGGAGGGGACATGACTGGGGCAGCTGACCCAGACTGACCAAAAGGATATTCCAGACCATATGATGTCAGCTGAACAATAAATCTAGGAAAACTAGGGGATGGGCTCATGGACTTGTCCTCCAGAGCAACTGCTCTGTGTTTGGAGCCCTGCTTCCTGAAAAGGGGCATCACCTGCTAATGGGAAGTAGAGAATAAATCTTTGTTTTCTTTTGCTTCTGTGCAGGGCCCTGCTTTGTTTTTCTGTTAAATTGCATTTTCTTAATCAGTGAACACTATGTAGTGACCCTGACCACGAAAAGACCAGGTGCTGTGAGGAAAAGCCTCATTCTCTGTAACTAGTGTGCCAATTGGTCTTCATGGGATGGAATTGTCCAACCTTTCTTGAGATATTTAATTTACATTGCATATTCCTGGTTAAATATGACTAAAGTACCCCAGCCCCTTGCAAGGAGACAGATATCCCCCACCCTGAAGAAGAAGGGACTCTCCTGGACTACCAAGATAATGCCAGCAGCATCCCAGTCCTTCCAGTTCCTCTGGGAAACCCTCTCATTATCTGCAATCACAGATCATTAACTGTAGCCAGACCCAATCCAGGGACATTTAAATCAAGAAAGCAGCAGCTGGGTGATGACACCATCAAAATGACAGATGCTTTGGCCCCACTCGGGGTCAAGATCCCTGTGCTGCCTGCCTCCAAGCCTGTCTTCAGTAGGGCAAAGCTGGGGCAGAATGTGAAAGAATCAAACAGGGGCAACTCTTCTTTATGGCATTCCCCAGCATCAGAGAAGCTCTTGTCACCCTGTGCCAAATGTGAGGGACATACAGGGGACTTTAACATAGACAAATGAGATGGGAACAGAATGTTCCTACAAGACAAGACTGGAATTTACGTTTATTTTATATATATATTTATATATATACCTTTGTATAGATTAAACTGGGTTGGATTTTTATCATACACTTTTTTTTTTATATAATACATGAGAAACAAGGAACATAGCAAATATCAATCAGTACATTCCTTGAGTGAACTCTTGCTGCACTGAGATGGGAAAATTTCATGCAAGGGGGAGACAGAGTAGTGAAATAGTTGGGTTTTTTTTAAAAAAAAAGAAGAAACAGACAATCTCGGTACAACTGTCAACAGAGGAGCAGCACTATGGATGGCAAACCTTTAGCAATTAGAAGTATGTTCCACTCTGATACCAACTATGCTTTAAAGTGCAATGAAGCCTGAATTATTTACCTACAGAATACAGGAAAGACAACACCCTCTCAATTCTAATCTAGCCCTAAAAAGCATAAAACACCCACCCCCCCAAAAAAACCCCAAGAGATAAAGATAAACCTAAAGGATATACATTATCCACAGTCCTACAGCGATGCCTACATCTACTCAGTAGCACCAAGATTCTGATATGGGTGTTAATTAAAATCAATTAAAACTCGGGAACAAAGGTAACATCTGTCTCCTGCCCCTTCTTAGTGTCTTGGAGAGGCAGCTCTCCCTGTGCCGAAAGCAAAGGTGACAGGGGCCTGGGTCCTGTCCTCGCCCCACCGGCCCAGCTGTTTTGGCAGTAGCTACAGACGCACAGACACAGCACAGCCAGTGCAGCTGGAGGCTACACGAAGGGGCTGGGGTGGGCTGGGAAACTGAGGAGGCCCCATGGGTGCACAGGGGTGGCTGTCTGTCTGTCTGTGCACATGGAGGGTACACGTTTGGAGGGAGGGTGACTAATGCCACAGAGGTGAAGGGTTGTTCCGAGTCCAACACACACCAGGAGCCTCTTTGATGGCAGGGTGATGGGAAAGGGAGGGAGGGAATGGAAGTCCACACAGTTCCCTGCTTGTAAGCCTCTGGTTGAGTTGCCTTTCAAGGCTGGGGGCCCATATGCCGAAGTTCATCTGTGTCCACATACCACCATTCAGCAGGCCTCAGTAGCCAAAGGTCTCCTGGGAGGCATAGACCATGTAGAGGAAGCCATCCTCATCCTTCTCCTGCTCGTAGATCTCCGAGATGGGGGTAGACACGCTCACCATGCTGTGCTGGTTCACCAGCAAGAAGAAAGCCTGGGTGGGATTCAGCTGCAAGCGACGCCTGTGGAGGCAAGGGCAGGAGGGGCTGGGTCAGCCTACCTGGGGAAGGCACTGTGACAGCAAGTTCTGCCTCCCCCCAGCAGTGCTGTGCACATGGGGCCTGGCCTGCAGAGCTCAGCCCTCTTTCACATGCTCAGGATATCGTGTCTGGGCCCAGCTGAGCTGCTCAGGGCTCCAAGGGCACCTGAGTTGGGACCCTACAAAGCCCCTTTCTCCAAGCCCTATTGGCAAGGGCAATGCAGAGGGGCCTCTTCCCTCTGAGTTGAAGGATAAAAGCAGCAGATTGGCATCCCCCTCACCAACTCATGTAGTGTCCTCATGAGGGACATGTTACAGTCCTTCACCAGAAACTTAAGAACCTGCTCCCCTGTGCCCCAAGCTGTCTGTACCACAACACAACAATGCTGTGATTGTCATGTCCCCATCCCCACCCTCAGCAGCTGTCTCTGCCTCATCTTCACCCCACCACTCTTTGTATAGGGCCCGTGGGCGAGGAGAGGTCCACAGCATTTCAGCTGGGGTCACGCCTCTCACCGGATTATTTTGACCAATTCACTCATGTTGACATGGTCTGGGACAAGGAACTTGGTCTTGTCCAGCACTGGCAGCTGCTTCTCCCCTTTATAGCGTTCGATGATGACCTGGGGAGAAAGTCAATGGCAGGGTTAGCCTTGGTTTATAGTGCCTCAAGCAGTGGCTTCAAGGACAAATGACACACCACCCTCCATCAGCAACAGTAATGTAACTGCTGCCTGTCTCTGCCAAAGCCAATCAAGCACTCTGGTTAGGATGCTGTGGAATCAACAGTGAGCTGAGACTGTCTCACGAGTTCTTCAGACTGTAGAGCTTCTCTCAAGGCCCACTGGGATGGGTCAAACTGTGTTGCAGGCATTTCCTGGATGAGAGGTATGAAAGGCACTTGGGGGAGAGCTCCGCACCTAAATGTCCTCTGACAAGCTCATCCTGGACAAAGTTCACACGAGGAGAAGCCAGGAGCCCAGCGGCTGGACAAGCAGCTTATGAAGGCCCCTGTTGGCCATGTTTAGGGGTGAACTTTGTAGAGTAGAGCTAATAGTTGGGCTTGATGTCCCCAAGGGTCTTTTCCAACCCGAATGATTCTATGATTCTATTCACAAGGGTCTGTAGTGACAGGACAAGGGGTAATGGCTTTAAGCTAGAAAAGGGTAGATTTAGGTTAGCCAGCAGGAAAAAGTTCTTTAATATGAGGGTGACAGATCACTGGAACATGTTGCCCAGAGAGGTGGTGGAGGCCCCATCCCTGGTGAGATTCAAGGCCAGGCTTGATGAGACTCTGAGCAGCCTGACCTACTTAGAGATGACCTTGCTGTTGCAGGGGAGTTGGACTAGATGACCTTTGGAGGTCCCTTTCAACACAATACATTCTATGATTCAATGATTTAATTTATTACTTGCACAGATAAGTATTTTGGCTGTAGGGAGGATGAACAGTCTCAAGGGCTGAACACTCACAACAGCTACGTAGAAGGATGCTGCTTACCGGTATTTTGTTGGGATGCTGCTCTCGGATCTGCTGTACTTCTTTACAACGATCCGCTGGGAAGAAAGGAGCAAAGAGAGGCAGTTAGAAGGAGATGGCTGTGCTAGCTCAGGCAAACCCAAGGTACCCACCCTGCCAGCCACACGCCAACGACATTTCAAAAGAAAATACAAATTCTGGTTCTCAGGCCTTTTCTGAAGGTTTTGCATCAGTGAAATGGGCAGTCAATGTCAGCCTCAGACATCAACCCTTCCTGGCTTCCCACCACACCAATCATCCCCCAAGGCAGGGATGTGCTGCACTGCCTGGTAAGACTGGGCAACAGATGTAGAAATCAAGAGACAGAAATGAGTCCCTTAAGAATTACAAAACTGTATCCCTAAATCTACCTTCATCAAACATGGCTTATGACCACCAGTGCCAGGCAGCAGCACAGCTTTAGGCTCTCAGCTCTAGAAGCCCAGGCTCTTTGTGTGTCCCGCTGCTGCCTCAGAGGAGGTGATTCACCAAACTGGTGTTGGCTTTAGCCATTTCCTTCTGTTTCACACTTCCAAGCATTATATGGCACGTGCCTCAATCCGAGAGGTCCACATGGCTTGCCAAGGAGGACTCCTTTGCTATCATAGACCTACACAATGACTACAACAACTACTGGCCTGATACAAAGGATTTGCTGGACCTGTTGTGGGAACAAAGAAAAACTAAAGCAAGGAGATGACCATCTACTAAAAGATTTATTTCTGCAGCTATTCTCACACTTTCTATCTCATTTTCCTTCAGAGTTCACACACAACAGGCAGCCCATGAAACCTTGTAAACTATTCCAGGTCACAGGAGAATTCTGATACCCTCTCTCTACCTTAGGAGAGGACCCTCCACTTTCCACAGTTTAAGGCAGCAGAAAGGAGGGGAAGAAGCTGTACCAGAAACAGGTACAGTTCTGTGTGTGCTCTTCCTGGGACACTACAGACCTATACTTCTTGCATCACCATTTAGGAAGTGCTTCACAGCCTACAACAGCCCATCTGAAGCACCCAGGGGAAGCGATTTCATGGATCACAGTAGGTAAGCTGGCCAACCAGGGAAGACCAACAACTAAGGACTGCCTAGAAATGCAAGATCCAGGTATCCCAGGATCTTTGATGGGACCATCCTGCCACACAGTGGCCAGCACAACACCTGCTTCATGCCTGACTCCCCTTTCATCAACCCAACAGGATCATGTAAAGTGGATCAAGTGCATATGAATATCTTTATTCCCCACAAAAACCGAGCATTTCTCCTCCAATCACTGAATAAAATCTTATTGCTTATAAAATGAATTCGGGTAGATAAACTGGAGTTTAAAATAAACTGGAGTTTATTTACATGCCACAAGACTGCAAGATCACCAGATCACAGAAGATTTTGAGAACCATTTTTGTCTCTTCTGAGTAGAAAATAGCCCTCTGCTAGTAATTGCTAGACCTTTCTTCTGAGGACTCCATGGGCTAGCAAGACACAGCAAGATTATTTGGATTTTATGGAAAATTTGGGCATATTTGTCTTGGGTTTTATGTAGTTTCTCATGTTTCCTTTTCACCCTATCAAATGCTCCAGGGCATCCAGAGTTATCCTAGTGATACAATGTTATCCTGATGTCCCAAAAAGCAAGGAGTTATTCAGAAATCAGCATTGCATGTGACACTGGAAGAGCAAAACCTCAGGAATGCTGAAGGACACAGTGACAAGAAGCACCCAGCACAAGAAGCATCCAAAGCACAGCACTCAACTTTGAGCAGCCAGCCAAAAGCACGTTCCCCCTTCTGCACAGCTCTGCTCCCATGTGTCCCAGAGGTCCTTTCCAAGCTGTTCTCCAAAGATGTCAACACACAACATTTCCCATGGCAATGTAGGATGAGATCGTTATGACAATTAAGGAGACCAGTAGAAAATCTTCAGCCAGACTTTCTGAGCATTAACTTTCTCCATCAACAGTGGCCACGAACCCTGGCTAGGAGGACAGGTCTCTGTTGTGCTGGATGCTGTGCACAGAACCCAAAGACAGTCTGAATGCAAAAGAGCTTCATCAGACAAAAGGTAGGCATGGTGGAACAGAAGGAAAACACATGGCAAGTTCTCCAATGGAGCAGTTGCAAAAGGGGTAGCATTTTTCAGGAGGTAAGATACAAACACTAGTCAGGCACTGGTGCTGCCCTGGGGCAGCAGATGGACATACAACCAGCCCTGTTGCCTATGACCAACACAAATGCTGTTAAGAAGAAACACCACTTGGAAACATCATCAATGTACTAGTAGGTCAATAAGCTCCTGAGCTGAGCAAGAGCTGCATGTGGAAAGTAAAGCAGAGAGAAGAAATTCAGCCATGGGCTCTTCCCTGTGGTCTCACAACTTAGTGCAGACATCCTTGTCCCCTGCAGCAGGCTGTCAGCCCTGTGGCTTTCTCACTGCCATCCACAAACCAGCCAGCTTTGGGGTGGATCAGCCTCATGTTTCTTCAAGAAGCTGCTAGGGACAGTCCCAGGGCAGAGGGTTCCTAGAACACAGTCCTGTCTCAAACAGATTTTCTGTAAGGATGTGAAGAACTGGATGGTTTTAAATCAGTTTGAGATGAGCTGGCAACTGCTGTAGACTCGGGCAAGTTATGCAGGTCATTCTAGATGCACATCAAGAAGTATTTTTGTAATATTACACCATCCTAAGGCCAGCCACCTCCAACCACCAGGAAATACACCCCCTTGTATGTGTCATGGCTCACATAACAGCTGTCCTTGCCCAGTACTAGAGAGCTTGTTCTCAGGCCAGTGGCACTGCAGGAGGAGCAAGAGGAGACTCCCACGTCCTGGAGACAAGGGCAGGGCTTGTGAGGCCAGCCATACTCTGGGAAAGCTGGTCTCACTACTCAGGAAGGGTTGTCCCAGACTACCTAGGACAGCAGAGTTGCAAGTTGGAAGGTGCCAACTCAACATGAGGAGGAACTTATTCACTGAGAGGGTGACAGAGCCTGCAACAGGCTGACCAGAGAGGTTGTGAAGTCTCCTTCTCTGGAGACTTTCCAAACCTGTCTGGATCTGTTTCTGTGTAGCCTGCCCTGGGTGATCCTGCTCTGGCAGGGAGGTTAGACTTTATGATCTCCAGAGGTGCCTTCCAACACCTAACATTCTGTGATTATTCAAACAGCCTAAAACAAGGCTTCCAACTCACAACACATCATGAGCACAAGGGGCAAATGGACAATACCTCCTGTGCCATATTTGGCTGGCATATGGAGCATTTACACCAGAGTTCCAGATAAGGACCTGGGATTTTTTTGCTTAATGTTTAATACCAGTTTCACTAACCTTGGGAATAGAACAGCAAGTTCCCTCTGTATGACCCCTCAGGAGGCCATCCTCTGCAAGGGCCTCCCTCTAGCTTTTGTTTTACCCTTTCTTGTGTCTTGACAACCTTCACAATTTTAAGTTTCCAAGACAGCAGGAACACACTAAAATTTCTCAGAATTACTCAGGACACTTCAAGTTGCTCAAAGAACTTGAATAACTGATACAACTGTATTCTGAAGTAGAACACCACAGATATGTGTGCACAAAGAGACAGCACAATGTGGGTCATTGCTATTGTGCACAAACACGCCTGGACTTGTGGGGATCTGCGGACCCTTTTTGGGAAGATGGGCCAGACACAAGAGTCTGGAACTTACTCCTTCATTTTCTCTCACAACCTATGTCCAAACTGTCTTCTGAAGACAAAAGGCAGCAAACAACTGCACAAATTCAGAGGTGTTTAGGCACTGCGGGTCAGCCACAGAATGTCACACAAGCAAGGTGATCCACCAGAAGACCTCCTGAGTGACTCTCCCGACCATCATCTCCGCTGGGGCTGACCATGGAAGGCACACAAAAGCCCAGGAAGATGACTTGACCGTGTCTCATGGCTACTTGATGAGGGAAGCAGTGAGAATCTACCAGTCTGACAGCTCCTGGATTCAGAAGTTTCCACACTTCTGGCTCAAGGCATTATCTGAAGGTTTTGTAATGAAAAAGAATTTGAAGAAATTAACAAAAGACACACAGGTTTTATCATTCCTGGTTGCCAGTCAGAACCTTTTGTTATATAAAAGAGTAATAATCTAAAAATCAATATTTGTGGTATACAGGTCTAACTGGGATTTGTTCTGCATGTTTGTTCAGTTCTTCTTGTACCAGAATTTTCTCCAATGCTGACGATTAACATCACAGAAGGACCTCAGTAATTACTACAACTAGACACAGGCAGCTAAGCACCACCTTGCAACAGCAGCCTCATTCCTCAAAGAATCCCAGCTCTTAAAGCACAACATGAATACCCTGAGCACACAGTATGAGGACAAGCTGACTCACTAACCAACCCCAGATCAAAATCAAAATGACAACAATCACAGGACTGTGTACAAGACAGACAACTGATGCCCTGCCTGTGTTTCTGCTGGTACAATCATGTCTGGCTTGCACTAGATGAGCCCTCAGAGAAGGCAACACTTCACTCCTCCCCAGAGCCAAGCAAAGAGGGAATTCAGCTCCACATGCAGTCTGTACCCACTGTTGCTTTCCTCTAAAGAGAGGTGGCTTCCAAGAACTGAAAGCAGATTCCTCAGAGGACTGAACCTGCCATGGGAATACTCAGTCCACGGAGGCTGAGGTCAAACCTCTCTGTTTGTCACCTAGCCAGGGGCTCCAGCTGCCCAACAGGAGACGCACGTACTCGTCTCACTGCCACGTGCCTCCCTTCTGACAGGATGCTGAGGCATGAGGCCAAATTACTTTCAGTTATCCCTGGGGTCCAGGTTTTGGGTCCACATCTGTAACCACACTGGTTATGTGATGCACTGCAAACAAAGTCTGAAGCCTGCTGGCTGCCTTGCAACAGCAGAGCAGCCAATTCAAAGCAACCAGTTAAGAACAGTGGGAGGTGGGAGTACTACCCAATGGTCCAAAGGACTCTGTGAGCTCAATGGGAAGTGCAGTGGTGTCATCAGGCTGCTGCACGCTCTTGTTACAGCCAGGACACCCTGTTCCTTTGACACAGCCTGCAGCTTGGTTCTGGGAATTGTTGTGGACTCCTATTAAGGATCTAACTGCACGGAAGGGAGCTGCCTCAGCATCTACAGATGGGTTCTGCACATGAAAGCAGAGGGTTGCTGTCAGATTTCACCCCTGTGCACACAGACCAAAAATTCTCTGCTGCAGGCGTGCCAAGCACCAGACTGGGTCAGAGAGAATCTCCTGCTCACCACTAATGGCACATCAGATCATGGGAGAAGTCAGCACTCAGTGTCCTCAACACAACTTGGCTCAAACCCCTGGCCATCCTTTTTTCAGGTCCTCAACAAGGATGAATAGAAATCCAGAAAGGACAGACCCAAGACAAAGCAGATGAACAAAGGGCAGAAATAAATGGAAATTTACATCTCACAAATACAAGAAGGGGAAAAACAAGCATTGAGGAGAGCAGAATCTTCAGCAGGGGGTGGTAGACCAAGAGCTAGGAAGACCATTTGCCCTGAAACTCGAGCCTGGGTGTCTTCTGTAAACAGTCATAACCCTGATTCTGCCATCTCTGCTTTTTTGGAACTATTCTGCTTCTATAAAGTTCTGAAGCCTTAAAATTGAAGCCATTCTGAGGGTACAGTGTCACTGGCAATGGTTTCCATCAGCCTTCCAACTGCACTGTAAACAATTGCTTCCTGCTCCTGTTGTGTAATGACTGGAAGATAAAAACAAGATGTATTTACTTTCTCCAACCCAGCAATTCCAGCCCTGACCCAAAGCAACTGCGTGGGCTACCAAGCCTCCTCCTCCTTCCCCTCCTCCTGGCTGAGCTCTGCAGACCAGTCAGCTGAGAGAGCAAAAGGGCAGAGGAAAGTACACAGAAACAAGGAGCACTTGATGCCGCCAGCACCAAACTCTCTCACCCCCCCTCTTTCCCTCATGGACTATTTTAATCCTGCTTTTTTTCAACTCCCCTGAGCCCTGGATTTTGTTTTCCTTCTGACTCGTACAAAGCCTGAGTGATCTGCAAAGGCAAAAGGGACTCATCCTGACCATAATAAGCTGGTTATTAGTAGGTAGTTACTAAAGGTTTTGATTTAGAACTTGACTGTTTTTTCATACGTAGCTTAGGGTGAAATCTGCAGGGTTCCAAAGAGGGATCCCAGCGCACCCAGACTTGGTTTTATTCTTGTTTGGGCACATTCAGTTGGCTTGGGCCAACTGTGGCAGAAGAAGGCTGGGTAAGCATTCAAGGTCAATAAGGTTGTGATAATAAATTACAAAATATTTACAGTTTCCAAGAGTGCAGGGTTGCATCAGCAGTTCAGCAGGAAAACACTCCAATTTTAAAACTCACAAAGGAAACACACCCTCACCTGCGTTCTGACACAAAACAAAGCTTGATTTGGCAGGAATACACTGATTTCAGCATTATTCAGGCAGTAAAGCTCAACCAATCCCCCCCTTGGGGTGTAAACTGCCAGAAACATGCACCTTCCCCAAGACCAACTGGAAAAAGTAAAGAGAAACTGCAGTTGATCATAGAATCACAGAATGATAGGGGCTGGAAGTGACCTCTGGAGATCATTGAGTCCAACCCACCTAGCAGAGCAGGATCACCTAGACAAGGTCTCCCAGGATTGCATTGTCCGGGCAGGTTTGGAATCTCTCCAGAGAATAAGACCACAACATCTCTGGGCAGCATGGGCCAGGCTCCTTCACTCTCTCAGGAAAGAAGTTTTTCCTGATGTTGAGGTGGAACTTCATGTGTTAGTTTGTGACCATTGCCTCTTGTCCTGTCACTGGGCCCCCCCTGAAAAGAGACTGGCCACATCATTCTGGCACCCACTCTTTAAGTATTTACAAGCATTGATCAGATCCCCTGTCAGGCTTCTCTTCTCCAGACAAAAAAGACCCCACTTCCTCTACCTTTCCTCATCAGAGAGATGCTCCCATCCCCTCATCATCCTCATACCCTTTGCTGTACCCTCTCCAGCAGTTCCCTGTACTTCAACTGGGGAGGCCAGAACTGGACATCACTACAGATGCAGCCTCACCAAGGCAGAGTCAAGGTGGGGGAGAACCCCTTTGACCTGGTGGACACTCTTCTCAGTGCACCCCAGGATAATACTGGCCTTCTTGGCCACAAAGGCACATCACTGGGTCATGGTCATCCTACTGTACACCAGGATTCACAGGTCTTTTCCCACAAAGCTGCTTTCCAGCAGGTCAGCCCCTCACCTGTACTGGTCCATGGGGTATTCCTCCCCAGAAGCAGGACCCTACACTTGTCCTTGCATTTCATGAAGTTCTCCTCCATTGAGCTCTCCAGCCTGTCCAGGTCTCTCTAGTTCACAGCACAGCCTTTTGGTGCATCAGCCATTCCTCCCAGTTTTGTGTCATAAGGAAATGGCTGAGGGTCTACTCTGTCTCTCCATCCAGGTCCTTGAGGAATATGTTGACCAAGACTGGACCCAGTACCAACCCCCAGGGAAGACCACTGGTTACAGACCTCCACCTGGACCCTGCACCACTGCTCACAACCCTCTGAGCTCTGTCCTTCAGCCAGTCATGATTTTTCATCTGATTTCACTATCAGGTCTGGCAATAAAATCTGCTACTGTCTGTGGTAACCTTGTCATTTGACTTTTTCCACCACACATTTAACAAAGCAGTGGGTATGATGTCAGCTTTAATTCCATCTCAAGAACAATCAAAGAGGGTGTACCAAATTCCTGCAACAACAACTGTTCTAATGTTAACACCACAGGAAGCACGGAAGGCAGTTTTTGAAGAGGTCATTGTATTCTGACAGTCAAAAGTCTAAAGCCTGGACACAAGGCAAGAACAAAACAAGAACATTTACCTTTTGACTATTATCCTTGCCCTGCAGATTTCAGAGTGCCTTGTAATCTTCACCCCACCCAAGTCACCCCAGTTCCTCGTAAGGATACCAGAGACAGGAGGTTGATAGCTCAGCAAATACCACACACGAATTTCTTCCACTCAACTACAGCAGCTGCTCTTCCAACCTTGCTCACTGTAGCCAGGTTTGTCATTCCATACTTTATAAGGCACCGAGGTTACCGAGCAAGCATCTTCCGCGCAGAGGTACAACAGGCCGAGCTTTTTAGCAAGCCCGTCACAGACACTATGATAACGAGCAACGCTATTACCCTTCGCAGCCAACACACTCGGGTCAGCGCCTGCCTGAAAGCGTCGTCCAAGCGGGCAGGGGACTGCACAGAGGCAGGGGAAACTCCAAACGCCTCCCAGCCCGGCAGGCTCAACCCGTCCACGGGGAGGGCTCCTGTCCCCCCGTCTTCACGGCCGGGGACTCGCGGAGGCCCCAGGGGCGGGGGTCGGAGCCCCGCGCATTGCCGGCCGGGATGACATCATCACGCGGCAGCTGCGGCAGCGCCGGGACCGGGCCCCGAACCCGGCTCCCCCTTCCTCTCCTTCCCCCGGACCCGTTTCGTGCGGCGCAGCCCGACGGCGGCCGAGCCTCCGGCCACGACGCGGCGGGTCGGAGGGGTCGCCCCGAAGGTCAGCACGGCGAGGACGGCGCGGGGACCTCCCTAACCCCACCCCCGCCCGGCTCACTGAAGGTGCGGCGC
>JANHGL010021314.1:0-24060 GCA_024611195.1 Ceyx melanurus
GGGATACACTGATCTTGAGCCTGGAGGAAATGGCATTTGAATATTAGCCAACTTGCCTGGGCCCCCTTGCCTTCCAGGTCCCTGTCCCATGAGAGTTTTCCAAGCAGTTCCCTGAGAAGGTTGGCCTTTCTGAAGTCCAGGGTAGTCCACCATCTCGTGGTCACTACAGCCAAGGGTGCCTCCTACTTTCACACCCTCAACCAGTGTATTCAACTGGCATGGGGAATAATCTCATTTATGGAAGAAAAAAAAATGTTCACAATAAGAAACTAATGAGAAATTACTAATCATTGTTCAAGAAGGAACCAACTTTAGTAGGAAGATTGCCAGGGAGCCAACAGATTGACTATGTGATTAAAGCCATATTTGCTGCGAAGTACTCCTGCTGGTGCCAACACAATATTTTTTCCTTTTTCTGTTTTTATCTTTCAGGGTGGAATGTACGTCTTTCAGTTATTTGACTCTTATGCAGCTAGTGGCATGTGCCTTCTTTTTGTTGCCATATTTGAATGTGTCTGCATAGGCTGGGTTTATGGTGAGTTGCTGACAATTGTGGTGGTTTTCAGTTTTTATACTGTTTGAATAAAAGTGATGTGAAATCTTTGTACTATTAGGGAGTGGGGTCCTCCTCCTTCCCATTCCCTATCAGAAATCAGGAATGCCTTTTTTTTCCACTCTAAATAACAAATACAGTGGAATACTTTTTTTTTTTTTCCCTTTTGGTCCTTGTCAGAGCTGATGTTCACCTTCCTTCACCAAGGAAGTCCTTAGCTACTAGTAGGGTTGGCACTAACTCTTTCTTCTCTCACAAGGCATCTGTGTAGGGCATGTTCTCTTCCACTTCTGACACTTGCAGATAAATCCAGGGAAGAGTCCATGCCTCATTAACACAGAAGGGACACAGCAGGATCCTTAGCTCTGCTGATTCTGTCAGCAAAGACAAGAGAAATCCACTACAGTGCTGGGTCTGTTTGTGCTAACAGCCTCAGGTGGTTTTTGTGCACAAAGAACTGACAATTTTACTTTGTAAAGCAACATCTGAGCTTCACATGTGAGCTTGTAGCATATTGGTCCATACAGGTGTAGGTAGCAACAGATGACAGGAAGATGTGTGTATCAGGGACAGAGCGCAGCTCTCTCAGAACCTGTTTTGTTTTGTTTTACTGATTACATACTAACTTATAAAACCTCTTCCATGTACATTCTCTTTTTCTTTTTTTTTTTTTCTTTTTTCTTTTTTTTTTTTGGCAGGTAGCAATCGTTTTTATGATAACATTGAAGATATGATTGGGTACAAACCACTGTCATTGATTAAATGGTGCTGGATGGTCCTAACTCCAGGTATTTGCGCAGTAAGTACAGAATATCCATGTAATCTGTTTTAGACTTAGAGAAGTTTTATGTGCTTATTTTTAGAATTTTGCTGCTGTTAATAGCTCCCAATAGTTGAGAAAAAATGACCGTGATTTGTAGCATATGTTTAAATTGAAAGCCCTCCTTCGGATCTGTAAAAATTGTTAAATGCTCTGTGAATTTAACGAGTTTTTAGTATATAAAATAGGAAGAAAAATAAATTCAGAGCCCTAAATGAATGGTTGCCAATACAATGGAGGCACTTTTTTGCTGCATTGCTAGTACACCTTGTGTCTACCCAGCATAACTCCATTTCCTCCAGACTTGTGCTGGTTTCCTTGCTGCTCCAGCCTCTCATTTCCTTCCCTCTCTTTGGGTGAGTAGACATTTGTCAAAGACGATGAAACATACTTGCTTCTAGCAAAAGCAGTAGAAGAGGCCAAAACCACATTTCATATGCAAGAAGAGGAGGAAGGAATTTGCCTTACCAGAAGCTAGTAGTACTGGTGCCAACTCTGTCAGTTTGCTGTGGCTATATAACAGGGACAAAGTGACCAAAGAAGAATGACCATATTGAAATTTGAGGATTAGGTGCTAAAACCTTCCAGTTGTCCAATATGTAAATGATAGGAACTGCAAAACCAGAGATGATGGAAGACCTGGAGATCCATTTTTCCTTGAGCTCTGCCATTTCATTTGCAAACTTGGGAAAAATTCTGGCTTATTTTCACCAACTCTGAAGTGAGCTTGATACTGCTTGCTCTTGTACTCTCTTTTCACCACTTTGGAGGGAAATACTTAGTAACTTTTCTGTATTTCATAAATTTAAAATGTTGTCCAAGCTACTTGATTAGTCACCTATCAAATTCAGACAGATCTCTTTGAGCTTTTGAGAAAATGAAAGAGTTAGTCTGCAGAGCTGCAGGTACAGACAGTGGATGGAGGCAACTTTGAAAATGTTGGCTTGCCTTTTTCATCACAACAGGCTGGAGAGAATGCAGCTTGTGTTACTTAATCACAGCTGGTTCACAGTAGCAAAACTTAATCTTTCTTTCCCAGGTACTGTTTGCCATCGAAGTGGAGGTTTTATTGTTATCAAGAGGTAATTTGGATTTAAACTTGGAAGGTTGTGGAGGCTACTGAAACATTTTGTTTAGGCTGTACATAAAAGAAAATATTGGTGGTTGGTTTTTTTTTACTCTGACTTTCCATCTTATGGGAGACTGGCCTTGCCTAAACAGCCAATCATATTCTTGTCACATAGGCAGTGTTTTTCCAAATATGCTAATAAGTTTCTCTGCTTGTTTCAGGGAATCTTCATCTTTTTCCTGGTGAAATACAAGCCTTTGAAATACAACAATGTATATATATACCCTGACTGGGGCTATGGCATAGGGTGGATGATGGCTCTCTCTTCCATGATCTGTATCCCTTTGTGGATGTGCATTAAGCTGTGGAAGGAAGAAGGCACTTTCACAGAGGTAAGATATATTTTCAGATTAATAATATTGAAGAAAAGAAGTGGGAAGGAAGTGTGAATTGCCATCTGCATGACACTAAGCACAGATTAATCAAAAAAGCAATGCCATGTACCCGTTCCAGTGACAGCTTGGGTTCAGCCTCTCAGTCACTGGTGGAAAGTGGTTTTCATCTGAATTTTCTCTATTTTCTTCTGAATTTCATATTTTTGACTTCACTGACTTGAGCACGTGGTAAACTTATCAATACTATAGCTTAGAGGTGCTCTGTTTCTGCTCAATTTGTAGCTTAAAATGTCTATAACATCAGCTAAATTCCTCAAAGAAAGTTTGTACAATTTCAGGTTCATTCAGGTCATCTGTTCATTCAGGTCATCTGTTCATTCAGGTCATCTGTTCATTCAGGTCATCTGCCTTCCCATGGTTTTGGTAAATAATGTTTGTGCTGTGAGGATTTTCCTCCAGAAGCCAGGTATCAAACACTCACATATATCTTCTCAAAGTTTTCCTTATACAGTTCTCTAAGTGACAAATAGAGGCAAAAAAAAAATAATATTCAGTGCAATATACTAAAATTTGATACTAGGCTATCTCAGGTCTACGCTGAGGTTAAAATTGTTCAATATAAGAAGTTTACTCCAAAGAAAGAAAGACAGTGAAGATGGATGTAATGGAAGAAACAAGAATATAAATATCTTTCACCATTTGGGATTCCTCCTTTTCCAGAAAATCCTGGTTCTTTCAGCTGGAGTTCCTTAGGTACTAGTAGTGAAAGTGGATATCCCAAGATTGCCTGCCACCTTCTATCTCAATATATACATAGAAGGGACTTTATTTATTATTTTTCATACTTTTGCAGTCTTTCTGGTATTCACTAGAATAATGGCAATGTAAAGAATAAGGCATCAGGAATTTCTGGTTTGTGTTGCCTTGCAGTCTGAAGCACTGCAGACAGGTCATCATGTTTTCAATACAGGAATGATGGAGGGGTTTTTAGTTGGGAGATTCTCATGAAGCCAAAGTCCTGCAACATCAATGTTGCTGCTGATATTATTGCTATGAAAGAGAATTCTCAGCTGAACACATTTTTTGTTTGTTTGTTTCTTTTTCTGTTGTGCTAGCTTAATACATGTCAATGGTCTCTTGCTTATTTTTTTTCGGTGTATATACTTTGAATATACCATGAGAAACAAAATATAACCTTTTAAAAGACTTTACTGGAGCATTGTGCTGTCTTCATGGAAGGGAACATTGCTCTAACTTAGCATGACAATTCATTTTGTCTTCCCCTTCATTCTCCAACCTCTCATCTGGTGTGATTTGTAAAGAATGGTGCCTTATTCCGTTTTATGGATGTTCCCATAACAGGGAAATAAGAGGCTGACATGCAAGAGAAAGAGGGTTTACAGTCAATCAGTTTAAAAAATTTATTCCTGTGTCCAAGAAAAAGATAATGATTTCCATTTTCTTAAATTTTCTAGAAATTCAGGAAGTTGATTACACCTAGCTCAGATCTGAAAATGAGAGGGAAACTTGGAGGAGGAGTCTACATTGCAGCAATAAATGACTGCAATGCCAAACTGAAAGGAGATGGCACCATTTCAACCATTACAGAAAAGGAGACACATTTCTGAAAGAACTATCTTTTATTTTCGTTGTTTTATTATTTTTTTTTATAAATAAATAAAGAAATAAATTCACTTAATTATAGAGGCTGGCTTGTTTTGCACAAAATTTTATTAACCAGTTAATTTTAAAGTGAAAATTGTATACTTGTTTAAAAGTGATTTTTTAAAAATGACTATATAAGTAATGACTATGTAAAAGAAAAAGATATAGTATTATATGGTATGTTAGTGATGACTTATTGTAATATGGTGATTTCAGTCAATGTGTTTTTTAGAAGTTAGAGGGACTTGTATAATGTGCTGTAAAACTTTTCTACTTTGATTTCTGTCATATGTAATGTTGTATAGATACATGTATTCTAATCTGTAAGCATTTCAGACCATTTCAACTTTTAATGTATGTATATAAAGGGAACCAGAATGTCCTTTTGGTTTGTGTTGGAAGAAATGGTGAGGGGATTAGGGGTATGCCTTGTAACTGCTGTTGCATATTGCTGTCTAAACTTGGGCCGAAGTCACTGAAAGCAGGGGGAGCCTTTCCAGAGGTGGCCAGTGGCTTTTTACACCGGGCTACCTGAAGTTCAGCCTTGCCTTAGGCTAGGGCAGCTGCACCTAACAAAGCTTTTCTTTCAGGGTGAATTTTGTGAAGCCTACGGGAAGCACCACCTCAGCTGCTCTTATCACCTTTCCACCATCCTCCATTTCCTTCAACATGTCTAAAAATGTGGTGTAGTGGGCCCACTTCTGAGTCACTGTTTTTCTGGAGATTGGATGGAGAATATTTCTTAAGAGCTATGAATTTTGCTGCTCTTGTTAATGGTCTCTAAGAAGATGTGTACTGCTTTGGGAGACTTTTAAAACTTCTTCATTTTCTTTAGTGTCTGAGTAGCCAGTATTTCATTTTGGTTGGTGCTTCCCATCCCCTGAAGTGAAATACATTTATGTTTGTACCACAGAAGATCAAGGTTACTTTATATATGTGGAGATGTTTTGAGAAAAAAAAAAAAAAAGAAGAAGAGGTTTAGAGCTCTTCACACCTTCATGTTTCTGTCTGTCTGTGTATCTGTTTGCTGGTCTGTCTGTACATCAATCCATTCCCTTCAAAAGAGATCAAGGATCCTTTAATGATGTGTAGCACTATATAGATTTTCTCATGTTCAAGTTGCTTTCTAGATACTCTCAGATTAGGCTCTAAATGATATCAAGACCTGCACTGAAGTCAGAATAGGAGCTGATTTGGCAGAAGGATTAATTGGTCCTTAATCTCCACAAGAGTTCCAGAAGGTTGTTTATATATGGTGCAGATGAAGGAATGAATATGAATATTATGACTTCTGTATTTCTCAAGGAAGTGGTGCTAAGTTTGTGATACCAGGCCTTTTTATTCTCTCAGTTGCATGAACTGACTCCTCCTGATTTATAACAGCTTTTCTATGTGAGTCCCATTGATAAATGCCTGAAACCATGAGGTATGCAAATGCAAGTCCCAGTATCAAAATCTCTAGACTACCTCTGTTTGATTTTCTTATCTGCCAATATTCCAAACATTGGACAACTATTTTTTTTTCCTTGCCCTGGTTATATGAGAAGCCTGAGAGGAACATATTTGTATTTGATGGAGTGAGACAAGCAACAGACTAAGACAGCTCTGAAGAAATGCCACAAAATTTGATGTCTTCTCTGCAATTCAAAATCACCAAAGCTCAAATGCTGAAACAGAAGTGGCTTCTGGCCTTTTACAGAGGAATATATTTCACTAGAAGTCACTAAGTATATCTTAATATTCGATAGAACTGTACATGTAGTTAGCATTTTTTGAGATTTTAGTTACCTCTTAAAAAAAAGTGATGAGAGTCACTTTGCCTCAAGTCAGATCATTAAATCTAATAGACCTATTTTAATTTGTCTTTGTTTTGTTTTGTTGGGGGTTTTTTTTGTTTTATGTTTTTTTTTTAATTTTTTGTTTTGGTGTGGTGAAGTGGAACTCTAAGAGCAAACTTCTCTGCCACAATTACACTTAAAATAATTTAAGTCCTGCCTGCATTTGCATGTCTTCATTATTAGGCGGTTAGGAAAGGACATTTTGAAAGAGTCTGTCTTTATGAAGGTACAGAACCATCATCTTGTGAACGCTGGCCTTCTTCAGAAGGAGTCCATCTTGGCACCCAGAACAGAAGGTTACCACTTAAAATCACAGTCCTGTTGGAAAATGATTAAGTTATGTACAAGCAGCTGAAAGTTCCATAATGACATGGAAAAAAAAAAAAGTTAACTCCAAAACACATAACATTTTTAGAAATCTTAGTCACAAATATTTCTAATCCAGTTTCCCTTTCTGCTTTTTCTCTCCACCCACCTGAGCTGCAGAACTAAGGCCCTGGAAGCCACGTATGAGCTTTGGGATGGATTATGTTCCCTCCCAGAGTAAACATAAACACATTTTCTTATCAGTGAAGGATGTGCAAGTGTAGATGCAGCTAGGTTACACTTGGCCTTGATTTCCATTAAGTTATCTTCAGCAATCAGGACTCCCTGTGAATGTTTGTAGTAAAGTGTGACAAGAGGTGGAACCCACACCACTCAACTGGCCACCCATAAGATGCAAAATGAAAATCCCAGACAAGTCAAGATTGCCCTTTTACTCATACCACACACGCTGCTGTGGCATAAAAAACTTGACTTGTGCTTTTTAGCTTGTCAATGTACTTTGAATTGTTGTACTCATCAAAATATCTCCACAGGAACAATGTACCTTGTATGGAACATGTTTCCTATTCTGCTGCTATGAACCATTTCACCTGTAGCTTTATACACATACATATGGTTTGGCATGGTCTAAAGTATTATAGAGTACTACTAATGTGCTGTGCTTGTAAATGTGTGCTTTTAATATCTGACTTGTTTAACATCTTACTGATTTTTTAAAAAACATTTTCTTTGCTGGGGAGGGATGTGGGAGGGTAAATTTCCTAATAGTATTTGGATTTTGTTTGGGGTTTTTTTTGAACAATATGAAGGGGGAAGCGCAAAAAAACTCAACAATATCATGATTTTTTTTTTTAATGGAGTAGAAACAATATTGCCCTTTCTGAAGTATCTGCAGTATTATGAAAAATAATACAATAAAAATGAACAACCACTAAGGTTTATGTAACTTTTTACACAATGGAAGATTCTGTTTGGTTTTGAAGGGCACAAGATTTCATCTACTTACTTGTTTTCAAAAATTAAAGGAAATGGGCAAAACCCTTTCTGTGTATTTTAGTTTATATAATTTTATTTTATATGACCCACATATAACAAATTCAGTAATCAGACACCCTGTTAGGGCACACATATGGCACGTTTATTTTAAATGGTGATATATTTATTTTGAATTGAGAATTTAGAAACAAGAGAAGATGCAGCAACTTAAGTTTTTCCAGGAAATCTACAGCTGAAGCAAACTGAAGGTTCCTGACCTCACAACTTAATGTAAATGTTATTTAATATAAGTCCATGTTGCCATGAAAAAGTACAGACATGCCACCAATTTACCTACCTCTGTCTCTCCCTGTTCCTGGTTGTATTTTGCTGTGACCTCCTTTGTGTCACTGCTGGTGTTAGGAGAGACATGCAAGGTAGATTTCTCTAGGTCAACCTGCCTTGGCAAGGGGGTTGCATGAGATGAACTTCAGAGGTCCCTTCCAGCCCCTATCATTCTATGATTTAGGTTAGATATAAGGAAGAAATTCTTCACACTGGGGATAGTAAGAAACTGGCACAGGTTTCCCAGGGAAGCTGTGGATGCTCCATGACTGGATGTGTTCAAGATGAGGTTGGCTGTGGCTTTGAGCAACCTGGTCTAATGGGAGGTATCCCTGCTCATGGCAGAGGGTTGGAACCAGGTGATCTTTAACGTCCCTTCCAACCCAAACCATTCTATGATTCTTATGTCAGTGGTCTATCAACTGGGAAAGTTCTTGCTTTAATACATGACACACTGATGAAAAATTTTGGTATTCTACCCTGAGGTACCCTGTTATATAGTAGCCTGCCATAGAGGAAATGAAGCTTTTATCTTAAAGACTTTTTCTTATCCTGATTAATGAAGCATGGCTATAATAAGGAAAATGTGCTATGGATTTTGACAACACTTTTCAGTTCTTCTCTGACTGTATCAACTAATCTACCCAGCAGCAAAGATACCACATAAAGGACATGTGCCCCTTTTCCCAGGGCTGATGTCCTTGCACCTGCAGCAGCAGCCCATGGCAGGCCTAGGACCCAACCAGGCAACATTACTAGGCTTCTTGGTCCTGTCTTACAACTAAATGTTGGGTAAATGTGAATATATTGGGAAATTTGGTCTTAGATGTTGATGACTCCCCATTCAGAGGAATACCTAAACTTGGTCATTCACAGTGCAGCAGCAAGTCTAATGAAGACATCTAAAATCACACATTTCTGATTAGATAAAAATGTCCTAGTGTCTTATATACCTGCCCATTTGGCTGTAAGAAGATGTGAACATTTGCACAAAGACAGAGAAAAAAAAAAGGGAGAAAAATGGCTGGAATTCTCTTTAAACAGGTTCACAGAAGGCTGGAAATTTGAGAAGGCACGATGCACAACTGCTCAGGCTTCCCAGATCTGTATGAACATGAAGGGGTGAACACTAACGATTCACATGACACTTCCCAGATCTTTCTAAAGCTACTCTTAAAATATAAGCTATTCATTACAATGTAACACATCAAAAGGGACCAAGATTGGGTGAGAATTTGAAGGAAAAGTTGCATACCCGTTTTCTTACCTAATTTTAGAAGGATCAGGTCCTTCATCTTTTTCAGCCTTTGATCTCTGAGAGCTGCAACAAACCTCAGCCACGTGAGCACACCCTCAGGTCATCCTGAATTTCAGTCACACCTTCATTCTTGTTGGCTGGCTGTGCTCAGTTTGATTGCAGAAGGAGCTTTTGGGGCTTTCAGCTAATTTTCTGCATCTTCCCCTCTCAGTTGTCTTGATCATCACTTGTGCTTGCCAATCCTGCAAAAGGAACATCCCTGAGCTACACTGGTGTTTCTGCCAAATCAGAAGCCCAATTACCACACACTGTCATCAGTGGTAGGAACAAAAATCCTTTAAAGGCCCAGGAAATGCCTTGCCAGCAACTGTTTCTAGTGCTATTAGAAGCCTCAACTAGGTCCCTGTTTTTACAAGGTGTTGTGCCAACTTAGGGAGAGGGTTTTCTACAGCATGCTGAGGTCCATGGCTTTTAAAATGAGAGAGTCTCTGCTAGTGTGGCACTTCAACAGGAAGAGATGAGGAAAGATAACCAAGGGTTCCTTGCTCTAAATTATTAATGACAAAATATCTGGGTACGCTTTCTATTTGTATAAGCTTCCTGTGCAATTAGTCCATCAGCCAGCTCCACTATCCATTCTTGGAACTTACTGCAGCACTATGTAAGAGTCACAGCAACTTTTTGTAAACATTCTTGTGAAACATCAGAAACACTGAGAGCTCTGGCAGATCACTTTTTATTTAAATGAAAACACCCATTGTTTTAGCATACTCTAGACAGATGAATCATTCCTCTCCTCTTCCTGAAGGGCTAAAAACTGTCTGCAATTAAGGCATGATATGCCTAAAAGAGCAAAGTACAGCTATTTGGCAGATACCTCCAGGGTCAATTCTAACTTTGGTTACAGCCAGTGATGTGGAATTTAGCCGTGCTCTGATTACACTGGTGTGAGGAAGCCCTGGCACCCGCACGCAAAAGTGAGATGTAGAATAGATCAAGGCAAAAATCAACACATGATAAAAGGCAGAGTCAAGACATTGTATCACTTGTCCTTCACAAGCCTTATGCATTTGAAGAAAATATTATGTGATTTATTCATACGTGAGAGGTGACATCAGGGATGGGTTTGTGTTTGCATCCTTCCATCTGTGACCCAGCACAACTGAACTTCTCCAGCAGAGCAAGCTCAGCTGTGTGAGATCAGAAGCTGCTGCAGAGCAACACCTGCTTGGAGCTCTGTTTAAGTAGGCTTGCCAAAAACTGTGGTTCTTTCTAATCAAGCCCTACTCTTAGCTTGCTCCCAAACTAATTTGGAAGAACAAGTGCATAAATTTCAACAGAAACATGCCCACAAATTATTTAGGGTTTTATCAGGTTGCTTTATTTTTGGTGGGGTTTTTTTTTGTTTGGTTTGTTTTGTTTGTTTGTTTTTGTTTGTGGGGTTTTTTGTTTGTTTGTTTGGTTGTTTTTTGTTTATGTTTTTTGTTGATGTTTGGGTTCTTTTTGTTTTTGCTTTGGGTTTTGATTTTGTTTTTTTTCCATAACAGCATTAAGTTTTATTTGCTGTGTTGAAATGCAGGCCAAAAATTATGAGCCAAATAAGGTGGCATCAGGTCAGTTGAGAAGAAATCAGGAAAATAGGCTATTAAGACAAGCAAAGGACAACTAATCTCTTTGCATTGTCTGCAGGGATGAAAGCATGTTATAAGTGACATTTAAATCAGTTTTTAACTTTTCCTGCTTATTTTTAGATATTATTTTCTGAAAAATAGCCCAGGCCTTGTTTAAAAGTCTCAGCATATTTTCCAAGCTTTTGCCTCAGACCATGAAAAACCTTTCAGCAAGGGTTCTTGTAGCCTAGACTTATCCTCCAAGATTTAGGACCTACTGTTTCTGTAGGTTCTACTTTTCTCCCTATCTATACATCTGTGCTTCCTCTTCAATGCAATTTAGAACACAGCCTCTGCTTCTGTAGTGGAAGGAGGGATTGGCTATTAGCCAGTTGGAGTTGGAGGCCATTAGCTGATTGGAGTAATTAAAAGTAATGGACAGCACATGGTGAGCATGATTGGTGAAGGAAAGGGAAGTGATATAAGGGAAGGCAGGGAGAAGAGCTTGAGGTGGGATTTGGTGTTACAAGCGTAGTGGTCTTCTCTGTTTTTCTGGAGCACACAACAGGTAGGAAATGTGAGGTATGGGGTGAATGAGGGACTTTAATCTCAACTAGTTCTCTATTATTGCAAATTTGGGAATTAGTCAATGGTGTCTCATATGTTTCTGGATTATATTAGAGGTGTTTGTGTGCCATGGTCTGAACTATCAAAATTGTTTTAGGATTTGACTAACAGTCTGTTCAGCCTTGTTCTCAATTATTCCTATCCTTGATAAACTCAACTTCCTGTATTGCCTATCCTCTTCATGAACAGTTTGGATTTAAAGTCTGCTCTGTGTATTGGGGTGCTGTTGCTAGCTAAAAAAACAAACAAAACAAGAATAATTTAATGCTTCAAGTAAGATGGCTTAATTTTTTTGTGGTTTAAGGACTTTTTTTCAGCAAATGTTCTCACAACCTTCTATCTTATTTTTTGGACCTGTAATAGCTAGTCTGGAATAGTCCTATTGTACATCACTAGCCTGTGTGGGTTTTATGTTTTTTGAATTGGTATATCAAGGTGTGGTAAAAAAAATCTCTGTTCAGCTGAAATAATTCATGTGTGGTTTTGTAGAGTTTTGGGGTTTTGTATAAAAATAGTAAATGTTCTAATGGACGGTTCTGTATATGAAGCTGTATTGTTAGTTTTTTAGAAAATACTATGTGGGTAGGATGGAACAAAATACAACACTGAGGACAGCAAACTGCAGCTTTGGATTTGTTACTAAATAAAAGCTGCTCTTGTAACTGTGGGCTAATAAAACTCTGAGGAATACTTAAATCCAGAGAAGCTGGTGCCCTTTGTATGCTGAAATGCTGTTTTCTTGCAGCAACTACTGGTCTTTGTTTACATGTAAATAGCCAAACCAAACTACTTCTTCCTTTTGGAATGTTATAGAATGACTGAAATCTCTGTCTAAAACCATGGGTTTACCTCAGCTGAAACTTCTATTTCAGAACTGAATTTCTATTAAATAGTGCATGTTGTTAACAGCCTCTCTACTGTCCTATGAGATGACTTAGAAGAGTACCTTGGGAAGCTTTCCTTGCCTGATGAGGGTAGAGAGCTGAGGTATCAAATAAAAGCAGCCTCCTTTTCTGTTAGCTGCTCCAGAAAGATGACATCTAACAGCATTTCTGTGGTGCAGGAGGGACATCTTTTGGTTAGAATAGGTCTGAACCTATGGGTTTGTATGTAAAACTCATCTGTATGCCTGCTGAGTGTAGCAGGCAAGCAGAGATCAAGTCTACCATCAGCTTTTCCTAATTCTTTACATGTAGTTGACATGCACCATTTCAGGTAATTAGATTTGTAAATTCTGTCTGCAGTTGCACCTTCTCTTGATGCAATTCTGAGCTTTTTTGTCAAAAGGCTTGGTTTCTGTATCATCAGGTGGCAGCACATGCTAACATAAAATCCTTTTGTCCTCATAGCTAATTACCTAAATTGAGAGACATGGAGTCAAGGGATGTTTCCTTAGGTCCTGTAGGTCAAAGGTCTGAACTATCAAAATTGACATTTGAAATGAACTTGATAAGCAGGCAGCAAAGGAAAGCAAGAACAAGGTGCGTCTAAGTATGCTTATAAAACAAGGTATTTAGTATCTCCAAAGACCTGAAAAGTAGCTATTTGAGAGGAATAAAGCCACCTGAGATATAGGGTAGGGTTTGCTAACAATGTCAAGCAAGGCACTTGTCATACTGAGGCTCCAACTGGGAGAGTGCAAGAGTTAGTGGAAGAGCCTTCATTAAAGGTGCTGTGCAGCTGGACTTTTGGTGGTTTATTGAGGTCCCTCAACTCTTATTTATGAGATTTATTTGAAATTGCTGATTAAAAATGGAGCTTGGACTCTTGAGGTTTTCCCTAGGGATTTTGTGGTTCTTCAAAGTAACTGCATTAAGTTTTTGTCAAACCAGTTAAAACCACTCTTCTGCTTTCTCAATCTCCAATTCCACAAAACCTCATTAATTTTTCTAAGTTTTTTGTATTGGAGTCCTGAGCATCTTCAAATAATTTGAATTGTTTTGTCACCCCTGACTAGGATTTTTCTTTCAGATATAATTACTTATTCCTTGCGAATTTCCCATGAAAAAGGTAATTACAGTGCAGTTCTGAATAAAAAGCCTGATACGCAATCATAAAAAGGCCTTCCTTCCATTACTGCTAATAAACAACTATAAAAGATGGTGACTATTTAAAGCTTCAAATTTACCCTGCTGTTTGCCTGACAAGCTTGCACATTGATTCTGACATGCGGACTGACAGCTTCATGGCATTTTGGGATGTTTCAACTGCACTGTAGTCTGTGGTATTATGTATTTTAGTACCCCCATTCCCAGAGCAGCCACTGACTCAAAAGAAAAAGCTAAGAGCAATATTTGGCATTTGTTGCCTGTGCAGCACGATTTGCCTGGTTCATTAACCTTCTTTATATAGATGTAAATTTTGAGTCTGACATGGTTATTTTTGGGGGGGCACGTCAAAACTAGATTTGTCTGTCTGAGCTATGTTTGCTTCTGAAGATGTTTTAAAATTGCTTCAGCAATTTCCTCTTTTAAGGCAAATTTGATATTGTATGTTAAGCTATGTTTATGTTGTATTTTCAAATCTCTAGCAATGTTAAATGTGTGGGAGATAAAGGATAATGCATAAAGCATCAGCTGTGGGATATTATCCTATACCTGCTTTGCCAGAAATGATTTCTTTCTGCTTATACAACCCAGTATTATTGCAGACTGATGGAGTCTGAACATAAATTCTGCTGCCACTTCTAAATAGTCTGGATTGGTTGTATACATGAGCATATGTGAAGAAGGGGAGAGCTTTATATTTTTGTAATCATATGAGAACAAGCTCTAATATGTCTATACCTGTGTGTATGTGTTGCAAAATACAGCAACTAAGTCCCTATTTATCTACAGATTCCTTGTGTGATGCTGCTATACACAACAGTGTTTCACTTCCATAAGAAAATTTGCAGACTAAACTCTCAACTATAGTGAAACTGCTGCATGCTGTGCAATACTTTACCTCAGAGACACTAAGGCCTCTTTTAATTTATATTATGTAACAAAAGTTATGGATAAAATAATGTTGATATGCGAACACTTGTAAATCAGGAACAGTAAATTAACTGTGCAGCTATCAGTAATGAGCTTATTTGTTGAAGCCAAATTGCTTGGCAATGCGTTAATAAGCATAGCTTATTTGTGTTTTAAAGCACTCTTTCCAGTTCCTCTTTTCTGTCAGCCATGTTTACCTGGAGAAAGCAAATGCTGCACTCTAGGACTTCACTTCTGTATAACTGTTAGCATGAGACCTTATATGGGTGAAAAACTGTTTGGATGGCTGGGCCCAAAGAATGGAGTTAAATCCAGTGGGCAGATGGTCACAAATGGTTTTCCCCAGGCCTTAGTGTTGGAGCCAGTTCTGTTTCATGTTTTTATCAATCTTCTAGATAAGGGGATGACATCAAATGGGCTCAAGTGTTAGCCTCCTGGAGTGTAGGAGGCTCTACAGAGAGTTCTGGCCAAGCTGGATCAATGTGCTGAGACCTATGGGATGAGGTTCAACATGGCTCAGGACCAGGTCTTGCACTTGGGTCGCAACCATTCCATGCAATGTTCCAGGCCTGGGGAAGAGTGTCTGGAAATCTACGTGTCAGGAAAGGACCTGGTAGATTTCCAGGGTGTTGGCTGACAACTGGTTGAAGATGAGCCAGTGTGTACCCAGATGGCCAAGAAGAAAATGAGCATCCTGACTTGTCAGCACTGGTGTGACCAGCAGAACTAGGTCAGTGCTTGTCCCTCTGTACTCAGTGCTGGTGAGGTGAATCTCAAATCCTGGATTCAGTTTTTGTCCCCTCACCCAAAGAAGGGTGTTGAGGGGCTGGATCCTGTCCTGAGAAGGGCAACAAAGCTGGGGAAGGATCTAGAGCACAAGTCTTATGAGAAGCAGGTGAGAAACCTGGGGTTGATAAGCCTGGAAAAAAGGAGGCTCAGGGGAGACTTTTTCACTCTCAACAACTGCCTGAAAGCAGGTTGGAGTGAGGTGGGGGTCAGTCTCTTTTCCCAAGGAAGAAGCAATAGGACAAGAGGAAATGGGCCTCAAGTTGTACCAGGGCAGTTTTAAGTTGGACAATATGAAAAATATCTTCCCTGAAAGGGTTGTCAAGGACCTTCCTGGCCCAGGCTGCCTGGGGCAGTGGTGGAGTCCCCATCCCTGGATGGATTTAAAAGCCATGGGTGTGTGCTGAGGACATGGTTTAGTGGTGACCTGGCAGTGCTGGGTTAATGCTTAGACTGAATTGTAAGCATCTTTTTCAACTTAAAGTAATCAATGACAGAAAAAGTCAGGGACTGTTAAAAATACATTTTTCCCCACATTGTGCCAAGTATAGTGTTGGGGGGGGGGCGGGGGAGGGAGGAGTAGTAGAGAAATACATTGTCTTGTTCTGTTGTTACTTATCAGGTCTAGTCTCACCAGTTGTTCTGATACAAGCTGTCTCTCCCCTCACTGGCTTCTTTCTTGGAAAAGTCGATGCCTAATGTGCAACTTTCTTCCTGCCTGATGTTCATTCATTTGGCCTAAGGCTCACCTCATGCACACTTGTCTCTTCACCATAAAAGAAATTGCATTAAGGATTAGATGGTCGGTGACCTCACTCTCAGTAGCACCATACAGTTCAGCAGAAGTATCAGTCCTCTGCTATGGTAGACTGAGTCTTCAGCTGCTGCCAAGGTGTAATTGGATTTGTTTAATCTCATTTTCCATCATGACCTTAAACCTGGTTCCTTGCTCAAAGTTTAGGACTCATTTTGGATTCTCTAGCTACCTTGCAAAAAGGTTTTTAGATCATTTGGATATCAAGCTAACAGGCAAACGTCCTCCATAAGCCTAGCCTAGGAAGGATGTAGTTTCCTCTGATTGATACCTTATCAATTGGAGTAGTTACAAAGAACAGAAAACTTGGTAACGTTATGAACACAGCAACACCTCTGCTAGCCTTGCATACTGAACTAGATAATACCATCTGTGTTTTTTGTTGTTGTCCTTGTCATTGTTTGTACCATCAGTTTACACCATGGGTCTGAACTTGGATGGAAGTAGATCCTCTATATCCATGCAAAATTTGTTTCAAATAAAAAATAAATAAATTCCTGGACAGAGCATGATTTGGCCATCCTGCTGTACAGAAGGGTGTTTAAATGCTGATTTTGTTTTAATTAGTTGAGATTGTTCCCATATGTGAAATAAAACAATGAATACATCTTGGACATAAGCATGTGTCAGAAGCAGGCAGGAGTATAGGCTGTAATTTTTACTGGAATAGCAGAACATGTCCGGGTTGGTCTAATACCTTCTTTCTGACACAGGAGTTCTACCTCAGATCTGACCCTTTCATATTTTTAATGTGCCATGTGTGGTGAAGGGCTAAGATGCCTTTGAATTTGTTTTTTTTTGCCTTTTTTTTTACCAGTAGATAGTGGGCTTTCCTTAATGATCAAAACATGGTGGCTGCCTTCTACTGGTGAATATTAGCTTGGCCTGCAATCACCAGAATTTTTTTCCTGTGACATTGAACCCTTTTTCAAGGCTACCCTTGACTTGTACTGTTAGGTTTCTTTTTTTCCAGGACTTGGGGGAAAATATGTATACAGGGATCTACTTTTGAGGTTCTCATGCCTTTTATGTCAGAACAGATTAAAAAAAAAAAAAAAAAAAAAGCTTGCCAGAAGAGAGAGTTTTCTCAGGTTTTAATTTTGTAATTCTACAGCACAGTATCTAGTATTTTTTTCATAAATACATGCATTTAGGAGTTTTAAGATTACCATTTTGAAGCTGTCTTTGAAAACAACAAGTTGGAACTTCCCCATGTGGGTATTAGATCCCAGCTCTTCAGAATTTTCAGCCATCCACAAATTCTGTAGCAGTGGAGCATTCTGCTTTTCTCAACACTATCAGGTCATTTACTTAGATGTATGTTAAAAATCAATTTCCATATCCTAGTTCAGATAACCCAGTCTGAAGGCTTTAGCAGAATAATTTCTTTCTAGTGTCTCAATTACAGGATCATGCAAATACATCTTTTTAAACCTCGTAGTACACAAATAGACATTTATCTGTTAGATGTTGCCACCAGCAAGAAACCTTAATACGGCCACTGGATGTCACTGTAACAAAGCTCAAAGCACTTCGGCAGTACAAATATTTACACTTCCATTATAAAACAGTGTATGGTCTGTTAAACTCTGAATTCCTCAGTGAAAAGAGGGCAAAATAACAGAAGCTGCTGTATTATCTGTCCCATGAAGACATGAAGAAGTCATTGACATCTCAGGTGTTACATCAACATGGTTGTTTTATTTTGTTTTGTTTTTTAGTAAACTGTTAAGGATGATAAATCAACACAGAAAACAGCATTTCAAAATTTTCAGGGCTTCTTTTCTAGAACCTTACTGTGTTGCATAGATTGCTCTGGCCTTGGAAGCACGGCAAATGTCAGTCTGACTATTTTTCTCTCCCATGTCGGTATATTTTTGAGAACTTCCTTCAGTGGAGAGCATGGAAGCTGAGCGTTTAAGTTCAGTTAAAAGTCAATAGAATCTATCCCTCTCCTCAGCTTTATTTTTTTCATAGAGTGACAAGAAGTTGTAGGTCAGTAATTTTCCAGAGGATAATTTAGCTCAGGGATAAAGAATGTTGCCAGTCTGAGCTTTATATATAAAATCTCTCAGTAGACATAGGACTTGCTTGATGATATAACAATAAGTAATGGACTTAAGTTTCTGCATGAAGAACTTGAGTCACAAACCAGCAAAAGCTGTAAAATAAGGGTTGGTGCTTCTAAGGGAGGTAGATAAGTATCCTCTCAAGCTGATAAGGAGAGTAGGTAAGCAAGGAAGTACAGCAATAGACAATCTCCACTGCTAAAGGACTGAAAGAATAATTTGGATAATAAATTTTAAATTATGCAGGTACAGCTGGTCCTTTCTTGAAGCACATCTGTTATGACTGTACCACCCTTTACATTCTGGCTAACCTGTAGAAGATGCTGCCTATGCTCATTTTCACACAAATTTGACTAGTTCTCCCTGCCTCTTTCATCCTGGAAAGAGCAAAGGAGCCATCTTCCACCACCATTTTACTCTTGGTAAGACAAAAAAGTCCTGAAATGTTTGTACAGAGGCTGCAGCCACTGCTTAAAATTTAAATAGATGTACTATTTTATCCTAAAATATCTCACACTGAATGCAAATGGTCAGAAAACCCAGCAAGTACTACAAAAATATGTACTTGCTATATCAAGCTGGGTGATTTTCACATGTCATACAATAGAACAGAATGTCAGGGCACTGCACAAAACTGTAATTGTAATTACATAATTGACTGAGTCATACAACTCCTTTAAATGGCTTTGGCATGTAGCAAACTAATTCTTGGTATAGCTTTAACAGGGTTGTTTTTTCTTATGAATTTTGATAGCAGCAGAAATCTCAGAGAGACCATCCTAGAAATGGTAGCTTGAGAATCTTTTTGAAGAGGTGATACAAAATGAGGTCACGGTAAGATTTGCATTAATGATTGTAAGCAGTTTTCACATATGCTGCCAAAATGCAATGGGATTATTCTTTTTTTGTTATTAATGACCTGCAATTGACTTCGTAGCTACAACTGAAAAGCTCTGAATTCCATTACCCAGTTCATCTCTGAAATCAATGAATTTTTTCCTGATGATACATAAATAGCTCAACCCTTTTAATAAGTGTCAGGAAGGGACCTTTTCCCCCCATGTGCTTCTTTATCATTCATCTAAGGGGCAGAAAAATAGAGTCCTTGGACATTTCCTGGTTTTCAAAAACCTCACCAATAGAAATGCAAGACACTGAGACTTCTCTCCACAGGTAAAACCCCTAGCTTGTATCTCTCCTCATTGCATGGCTGATGACTGCTATTGAAGATGGGGCTTTCATGCTCTTCTGAAAGTATTTCCTTGGAGATTTTATATTATTTCTCATGACAATGGCATGGCTCTTAAGCTACCTGGATTGATGTGGTAGCCTCCACAAAACCACCGTTTACACCTATTTGGGAGGACTAGATGCGTTTCAAATTTAGGTTTATGAGTGAATGTAATAAGAGAAATGCTGAACATAGAGCAAGATCTGTATGTTGTGGTCTTGTGAATCAGAGCAGAATTGTGCTTTGCGACATAAACTTTCATGTGGTATCACTTCTGCCCCATGTGGGGAAAGATTCAACCCTTTAACCTGAAAAGAATGCAAAGCTTCTGGCAAACTCCTGTAAAAGGAGCCGAATATTGATGATGCTGTTTTCAGGGTTCTATGATACTTTCTTCCAGACACTGAACTGCTGGGGAGTTGAGGGTAGTTGGGGTTTATGGTAGTAAACCTTTCAGTAGTCCATCCTTGACTGTCAGCACTGTAGAGGTGTTCTGTTTTATTCACTAAATAATTTTGGCCTCGTTTAGTCATAAATGAATTCATGTCTTGCCTCACTTTGGCATCTTCCTCCCTAGAGCATTAAAAAAATTCTATCCTTTCCTTGCACCTTGCCATAGCTTGATTAAAGCAGTAATAAAAATTAACTTGCAGGTAGACATGGTCTATTTTGAATTATTTTTGGTTACTTTCCTGATTAGAAGCTTGATTATATTGGCTCATTTTTGGTGCATTTATCTGCAAGTGTTACAAGCCACAGCTGACTCAAATTGATGGTCATGAATGTCATTATCAAGCTACCTGCCTGAAGCAGCAGTGAAAGTACTTGCTACTGATCCTTTTAGAAATGGATCGACTGCATGCTTATACCCATTTTCAAGGGTATGTGTTATTCTCTGTCGCACATAGCTTTGGTTCAAGTATTAAAGATGCAAGAGAAACATAAAAGAGGCTGCTTGTCTGAAAGGTGGTCTTCTCAAGTCTAGTCTATGCATGTAACACTGCTATATTCATTGGTTTGGAAAACTGTTCCATCTCCAGTGTAAATACAAACATTGGTTCTACAGAATAGAAAAGCAGTTCCCTGCTAATGTCCAACTGGATGTGTTCCTTAATGTAGCATTTATTAGTTTACAAGGTGGAGGTTGTGACTTCAGCTTGTGTTCATTCCAGGAGGCCTTATTTATATGTCTCTCTGCAACTAATTGGGATTATTGTTGATTTCTCAAGAAAAGTATCACAGATGTGAGTTTGGGGCATGTATTTTATTAGACAAGACTTTTATCTAGCTTCTTGAAACAGTTTGGTCACAATAACAGAGCCTTGGGCCTGTGCAAGTAGCTGAAAGCAACCTCAGTTCCATCCGAACATCTTTATTGTATATATAAGCATCCCTTGAGCTGAGATTACAAACAAAGCCAGGAAAGAAACAAGGTTCCTACCAAGATGAGGCTACTTTCTGCTTTAAGGAATGGATTTGCACTCTCTGCTAGCAATACCTGTCCTTATGCAATGTGTTTTCATAACTCTCATTAATCCAGATGAATTAATCTCCTAAAAAGACATTTGAGTAGGTGAGTAGCCTAGAAAGGTTTTCCATGAAAAGTTCTGTGTGACTTCATAAAAATCTGCTTAAGAGATTTCAGTAAAATCTTTGTCTTAATCTAGCAGAGTTCTTAAAGCAAAATGGTGAGACTGTGCTTCTGAACTAAGTGCCTGCAGCACATTGTAAAATGTTTGCAAGTGACAGCTCTCATGAATGCAGGTATAACTTAAAAATCATCCTGATGTAACTGAAAGATTATCAATTGATTCTGCAAGCTGAAGCTTTTGCAGACTGAGATTATTATGATTATAAAATTTGCTTTGTAATGTCAGAAATCCAGTCGGATCCATGAAGCAAGAGTGTATTGTGCACAATGAAGAATAGAATCATAGAATGGTTTGGGTTGGAAGGGACCTTAAAGATCATAGAGTTCCAACCTCCTGCCTTGGGTAGGGACACCTCCCACTAGACCAGGTTACTTAATGCAACCTCATCTTGAACACATCCAGGGATGGAACATCTACCACCTCTCTGGGCAATCTGTTCCAGTGTCTCAACACCCTCATCATAAAAAAAGAAATAAGAAATTCTTCCTTCTGTCTAGTCAAAGTCTCCCCTCTTACAGTTTAAAACTATCATCCCTTGTCCTGTCACAGCAGACCCTGCTAAAAAGTCTGTCCCCAGCTTTCATGTAGGCCCTCATAAATACTGAAAAGCCACAAGGTCTCCCTGAAGCTTTCTCTTTTCCAGGCTGAACAACACCAGCTTTCTCAGCCTATCCACACAGGAGAGGGTTTTCAACCCTCAGATAATTTTTGTTGATGCCTTTGTACCTGCTCTGACAGGTCTGTCTTGGTTTGAGTGAGAACAGAACTAATTCTGTTCAGTGACTTTACTTTTCAGCTCAGTTACCCTAACTGCACTGTCTGAAGTTAGCAGCATGTTTTTACAGTGTCTGCTTTTGGCAGTGATAACACCCCATGTTTAGAGCAAGAAGAGTCAAGGTGACAGTGGAAAAAACTAAGATAAAATGGTTTTATAATTCTTTTATTTCCTTTCATTTTACCACAGACTTTAGTACTAGCTTTTAAGTTGGAAATACTTCTTTCCCAAAATTAAGTGGTTAATTTCTGAAGACTGAAGCAAGACTTTAGCAAATGATATTTCCTGCTTCTTTATTAATATTTGTGCTTCTTTCTGCATAGCACACAGTTTGACTGCATCTTCACTGTCACCAAGGTTAAATCTTGAACTGCCACATTAGGAATCATAAAAGCATTTAGAAGTATTTTACTAAAATAACTTTGTGTTGTTAAAAATTCACAAACCATTCAGCATGTAGTAAACAATGCTCCCTTGAGTGAAGAATACTTTGCTGGAGAAGGCTGGGAGGAGATGTAATCATTACATTGAATATAGAGTTAGATACCTGTTAGACTGCAAATTTAGAACATAAGCACTGCTTTTGTGTTGCTTATTGATGACAAAGCAGCTTGTTTAAAAAAGTTGGTTATTTAAAAGAGCTTGATCTGGTAATATGTTAAATAGGTTTAAACCTCTCCTTTCTTCGTGTAAATGTTCTGCCTATGTGAGTTTTAGGAAAACTTCAAAAGTAACATTTGAAGATGCCAAGAGAAATAAGTATATTTTGCTTTTGGAATAACTGCCATGAAAGCTAACAAAAAGTATAAAATAAAATTTATAGCTGATGTGATAAGAATAAGTTCACTTGAATGATATAACATCTACAATACTTCCTCATGTGAAGAAAGCACATGGAGCTAGCACAAAGCCAGGTAAATATGGCATGTTCTTTTTGCAAGAGAACCAAACCAATTAGTCAGAATCATTACTTTGTTGCTAGGATCTTCAACTGCAACTCTAAATGAATAAAATGAATCGAAATACATATGACCAAAGATGAAGGTAACTAGCAACAAACAGATCATGGACAGTAAATATAGAAATTAACTCAAGGTCATAACCTCTTTTATCTAGAAAGAATGATGCAGAGTGAAACAATCCTTAAATCCACCATAACATGGATACTTGTATACAAGCACATAATATGTATATCAATTAGTTAAGACTTCTGTGAATATTGGAGGCTTCTCAAACAGAACAAAACCTCCTGCAGACAAGTGGTGTATCTGGACTGCAAAGGTGAGCAGGCATGTTGTTGGCCAAGAGATTGAATTCACTTGTGCTTAAATGTTTTACCCAAGCTGTGTCTCTGACCTAGAAACAGCTTTTGACTGATGGGTTGTTGCATTAAGTATCCAGTGGTTATAGAGAAAATTATACACTAGACATTTCCTAGCTATAATTTAGAGAAGTGTTCAACTAAAGTGTTATTTCTGGAAATGTATAATCTTCTTATGTTAGCCTGCTGCCTTTGTGGGAAGGATTATTTGCATGGAGTAGCTGGATCTGTGACAAGTTTGCAAGAAGACAGTGGCAAGGATGGTGCATGCTCCCAAACTGCCTTCCCAGTTGCTAAGTAACAGATGTTCAGCTCTCAAGTGACTTGAGGAAGCTTGATTGTCTGGCTGAAGGAAAGTGCTGACTTCTGTACAGCATCCTTGGACAGCCTTTCTAAGGGGTTTGGTAGTGACGAAAACCAAAGCCTACTGCTCTGAGAAGAATGTTAACATGTTTTTAGTGTAGTGTTTAAGATACTGTATGTTGCACATTGGTCAGGTTGAAGCTCGGCAACCTCACCAGGAAAACATGGAAGATGGAACAATGGGTGGGAAGAATTAATCTGCAGGGTAGGCTGATGGCTGTGCACTATATTCTCTATAGTCAAGCCTTAGGTGCCAGGCAGGCCTGGCAGTGCTGCATTTGTGAAGGCTGGAAATGGGAACTCCTTGCTTTCTAGCTTTTCAGCTCTTGAACTCTGGCCCTGAGTCATTAAAAGTATGAGGGTTTTTTCTTGACAGGTTGATGGCTAGTTAAGCTGTTCCAATTAATTCAGATAAAATGTGCATTGGGCACATAGTCAAATGGTTGCTTCTTCAGAAAACTCTATGTTGAATAAATGTAGAAATTGCATTATTTGGATGTTATTGCTATTTGATCACAGAATCACAGATATTAGGGGCTGGAAGGGACGTAGAAGATCATCTAGTCCAACCCCCCTGCCTGAGCAGGAT
>JANHGL010021315.1:13814-42767 GCA_024611195.1 Ceyx melanurus
TCTCTCTTCCCTCCTGTTTTCTTTCTCTGTCAGGAATCCAGCTGTGCAACATGTGGCACTTGTAGGACTTGGAAGGCAGGAAGATCAAGCAAACACAGAGCTTTCAGCAAGAAGAGATAAATTTCCAGAATAAATTCAAGCCACGTAGGCCTGGTCTGTTTTAGGTTTAAAGCCGTGCTGGTAGTGATGTGTGGGAGCTGTAGATATAAAGCCAGGGAGAGAGAGAAGAAGAGTTTATTCGTATTATTTCAGCTACCTTGGTAGAAAGACTTCTCTCTGAGTTCATGGTGCTTGGCACAATGTTAGTCTGCATGGACCATACCAGAGAAGCTGCTTTTGTGGATGGTTTGAAGGCAAAGAACAAAAGGGAATGATCTCTCCTGAATAAGAGTGGTGTGGCTGGAAGAGGAAAGTGCCGGATTTGTGGGGGTGTATGGGACACAGATGGCCACAGAGAAGAAATACCTTATTATTAATAACCCTTTGACTTGTGATGGCATTTTGACACCTGTGGCTGCTGCTAGGAATTTTTATCCAGCATCCTGGCATCTGGTGGGAGCAGAGCAGTGAGCTCTGGGCTCCCTTCTGCAGGCAGGTGATGGATATTTCCTATTTATATTTCCCAAACTTCTTGGGCCTTTTTTTAATTTAGAGAAGCCTGTGTCTCTACTTAGCACTTGGCTTTTGTTTTATTAAGTTAAAAAAAGTGGGACAAGAGGCCTCAGGTTGCACCGGGGGAGGTTTAAGTTGCACATTAGGAAACATTTCTTCCCCCAAAGGGTTGTTAAGAATCAGAACTGGCTGCCCAGGGCAGTGATGGAGGCCCCATCCCTGGAGGGGTTTAAAAGCCATGTAGAGGTGATGCTGAGGGACATGTTTTAGTGGTGGACTTGGCAGTGCTGGGTTTACAGTTGAACTCAATGATCTTAAAGGTCTTTTCCAACCAAAATGGGTCTTTGATTCCAAACAGGCCCCAAAGTGGCGCCTGGGTGTGCCCGATAAGCTCAGCAGGGCCCAGTACAAACCAGTGCTGCATTCAGCACAATGTCACTGCCACCAACCCAAGCTTCATTTCTCCCTCTCCTCCCCTTCCTTTTCCCTAGTCAAAGCAAAAGATTTACAGGCCCTAACTTTTGAAGGGAGGGCAAATTTCAGCCCAGCCTCCTGTCTGAGTGCAGGCCTCATGCCATTAAAATCCATCTGCAGCCACCCAGCCCTCTCCGGTTGGCCCCGGGCTGCGTGTCCCAGCCTCACAGGAGCCAGGACAAGATGCTCCAGCATCTTACTCAGAGGCCTCTATGATGATCATAGAGCCATAGAATGGTTGGGACCTTAAAATTCATCTTGTTCCAACCCTCCTGCCATGGGCAGGGACATTTCCCACTAGACCATGATGCTCCTGCCTCCCATCAACCCAGTTATGACTGCATCCCCAAAGGTAGGGGTGCATAGGCACAAGCTCAGTGCTTTTCACAGTATTTGAGACTTCTGCAGCACTCAAAAGCGCAGCTTTGGGATCCTGTGAGGTGAGGGAAGAGAAGAGCAAGCCCTGTTTTGGAGAGAGGAATGAGCAGAGAGGTGGAGGCAGTGGGAAAACAAGGGCAGGCTTCCAGTGCAGCTTGCAGGGGTTGGAGCACCCATGGGAAAGAGTTCTCTGTGGGTTTTACTCTTTCAGCATCTGTTTTGTAGCGTTTCTTCAGGTCTTACAACTTGAGTTATCAAGGTCTCCATTTCTAATGAGCAGGATTTTATGAGCAGAGGCCCTCCCATTAAAAATGCCCCTCACCTCAGACACAGGTGCCCTTAGACTGCATGAGCAGAGATGAACAAAGCAGATGGTGTTTGGATCTGGATTAAGTTAAGACTTTGGGGTGACGTTTCACTTGTGGCTGGCTCTAAGCAAACAAATCACTTTCTTCCAGGTAGTACAACCCAGATCTGAAAGCACTGGTTATTGTAAAACAATGACCTACCTGTTGCAGACTGAATGGGTTCATATGCCTGTTTCTGGTGCTGGATTTTCTTTGTAACACCTGTCCTGACACAGCTAATGCTTTATGATGAAAGGGCTGCACTGATGGGGCTGTGCAAATGGCTAAAACAATTGCATCACCCTCCTTGTGGCTGATGAGCTTATCTGTTGGTAGCCTTAGGCACACGTTTGTGCCAATGAAGGGTTAGACCCTGCAAAGTGCAGAGCACCTGCAGCTTCCATCCAGGTCTGAGTGATGGCTGCCCAGGGATGACATTTACAGCAGGAAAAAAGAGAGTTTTAGGCTTTTTTTTCCTCTTTGCAGAGGCGCCAGGCTGGCTACAAAGAGCCATTGCTGACAGCAGCCTGACAGTGTCTCCTCTCCAGGTTTGTCAGCAGGGGGAAACTCACTTAGGAATTGCAGCAAGCTTTAGCAACCAGAGCAGCCACCTCCTCCCTTCCTCCCCTCAGCTCTGACAGGCTGGGTGCCAGAGGCAGAACTCTGCACCGTATCATTTCAGGATGCCCTGGATGCCTCCGTGCAGGCTGGCAGCTGAACACAGTGACCACTGAACTATTTAAAGCAGCTTTGCCAACGATGCTCGAACCTATAATGCACCTATTCTGCTGATGCTGGCAGAGTGCTGGCAGAGGGCATGGGTTTGGGAGTGCTGAGAAATTTACCACTCCGGAGCCATTAGGGTGTAGATGTTCCTAAAACATGCACCAAGAGAGAGAGTAATAGAGAAAATCAGCTATAAAGAGGTTGCCCTGGTGCTGCACGTGTGGCTTTGCAGGATACTTGTCACTGTGGCACTGAGGTGGGGATTAAACCCACGGGGCTGAGACTGCATGACCTTGGCCAAGCCTTCACCTCCCTAGACCTTTCTCCCTGAGGTGTTTCTAGACTGAAAGTTCTGGAGACGGGCATGTGCTCTAAGCAGTATTTCAGTATCAGAAATCATGTGGCCAGCAGGAGCATGAAGTGATTGTGCCCCTGAACTCACACTGGTGAGGATGCACCTTGAGTGCTGGGTTCAGTTCTGGGCCACTCACTACAGAAAAGACATTGAGCTGCTGAAGTGAGTTCAGAGAAGGGCAAAGGAGCTGGTGAAGGGTCTGGAGAACAAGTTCTATGAGGAGAGGCTGAGGGAATTGGGATTGTTTAGTGTGGAGGAGGATGAGGAGCCCTTGCTCTCTACGACTCCGTGACAGGAGGCTGCAGGGAGGTGGGTGCAGCCTCTTCTCTCTAGTGAATAATGACAGGACTAGAGAAAATGGCCTGAAGTTGAACCAGGGAAGAATTTTCATTAGGAAGAATTTCTTTACTGCAAGAGCAGCCAGAAGCTGGAACAGGCTGCCCAGGGAGATGGTGGAGTCACCATCCCTGGGGGTGTTGAAAAAACATGATGTGGCACTTCAGGACATGCTCTAGTGGGGCGGTGAGGTGGCTTTTTTTTCTCTCTGTCTTCCTTTGGTTCGGTTTTTGTGGTTGTTGACAGTTGGACAGGGTGATCTTAGAGGTCTTTTCCAAGCGTGACAATCCTGTGATTCTGTGATTAGAGCTGCCAGTTACCCTTGCAAGAAGTGATGTGTTATTTTACTGGAGGGAGCTGGGAAAGGGCCTCCAGGACAAGGTGTGATGTGCTGATGTGAGCTCTGGTGCTATGGCAAAATAAAAGCAGCCGTGTGTCATCAGGCTCTGTGCCACCTCATCCTCCCGTGTCATTTGTGTGCTTTCAAAATAGATGGGAATAGCCTGTAAAGAAGAGCTGCTGCTCCTGATTCTATTGAGTCTTGTAAGTTGGTAACTCTCTTCAGGCTTGAGGGAAAATATTGGTGTTGAGAAGGAATTGGAATGGGGTTGCCCGTTGCTCAGGAAGACCTCCTGCAGCCTGTTCTCAAGGGTTAGGAAGGATGCTGCATAAATCTGCAATTGTTCAGCAGCTATTTGCTCCTTTTTTTTTTTTTTTTTTTCCTCCTTTAATTTTTTTCCTTGGTTTGGTTTTGTTATGTGTTTTCTAATCTCTCGAGCAAGGCAAAAATGGAAATGTCTCTGCAGAACTTTGACCTCATGTAACTGATTTGACCTCCAGATTTGTCAGCAGCTGGAGGAAACCCATCTTAGGGGAATTAGACAACCAGGGGGCTGTGGGATCAATGCCCCATTCATGAGGAGGGGATGTTTCAGTGGTTACAGAACTTGCAGATCTGCAATCAGCCCCCCATTTCCCAGTCTCCACTCATATCTCTTTTCCTGTATGCTCTTTGCCCAGTTTTCTCCCCCTCCTCCACTTCCCAGCCTTCCTTTCCTCCTGCATCCTCCTCTTTTACTTTCTGCTGGGGTTAATTAAGCTGAGTTAAGTCCATCAGGGAGCACAGCTGAGTTTTCCTCAGCAGCAGAGCTTAGCACCACAACAGCCTCCAGCTGACACAGTGAATAAGTGTGGGGAAAACCCTCCCAGTCCCTTCATCCCCAACGTTCAGCATGTTTCCCTCCTCCTGTGGTGATAGTCCAAGCACTGTCTGATCCATCCAGGGAGCAGTGGAAAAGGCAAAACCTTTACTTGCAATGTATGTATTATTAGATGCTGTAACTTGGTCAAATTTAGCTGGACTTTTTCTCCTGGAGTGGCCAGAAACTCCCCAGGGCAGCAGCCAGAAGACCCTTTCAGCTTTTACTACTGGCTCCAAACCAAGGAAACTTTGCAGTAAGACATTGGGAAGAATATAATCAAGGTCAAAGACAGGAAAAAATATAAAAAAAACCCAACAATTAAAAACAGAAACTTGCAAAAACTTTTCTCTTAATTTAGTTCTCAGAATTGCCCAAGCCATTCTGAATGCAACTCTCTACTGAGACATTAGCCCGAGGCAGCCACCGAGCTGAGGAAAGAATCCCTTGAGTGCTTCAGGTCTGTCAAAGTAATGAGGACCTTAAAACTGAGCCTTAGTACAGAACATGTCAGCCAACCTGAGCAATAGGTGTTGCTGGGTGTAATTATGCATGTGCATGCTGCCCTGGCACTGGGAGTACAGGAATTGCATAATTCTCTGCAAAAAATAAATGCCTCTGGATGCTGCACGGGATGGATTTGTGTATTTCCTTGCAAAGGCAGCTCCTGTGTGTACAACATCAGCTCTCTTCTGATCTGCCTGTTAGCAAACGAGGCACGTGATTATCTTTTTACTTGTATTAACATAATTCTGTCTCTCATCTGTGTCTGATCCTGGTCATGGGTGCCCTGTGTAGCTCAGCAGTATCTGGAGACAGTCAAGCGGGATTTGGAGCTGGTTATCCTGCAACAACAGCCGGGCAGGGCTCTAAGAATAACTTCCCTTTGGCCTTTGTCTGTGTTGGCAGCAGCTAGACTTGTCCTCTGCCTTGTGGTGACAGCCACTGGAAGAGAAAAAACAGTACATTCATAATAGTTTATCCAGGTATTTCTATCATAGACTCATTTAGGTTGGAAGGGACCTTCAAGAACCTCAAGTGCAACCATGAACCCAGCACTGCCAGGGCACCACTGACCCACGTCCCTCAGCACCACAGCTCCATGGCTTTGAAACCCCTCCAGGGGTGGGGACTCCACCACTGCCCTGGGTAGCCTGGGACAAGCCTGGACAAGCCCTGAAGAAATTTTTCCTAAGCTCCAACCAAAACCTCTGGTACAACTTGAGGCTGGTTCCTCTTGTCCTGTTGTTTGTTACTTGGGAGAACTTCTGGAAGGAAGGGTTGAGTTTTGCTGCTGATCTTCTGCTGGAAGTACCTGTTGTGGTGTTCCTTGAGTTATCTGTAAAACAGGGCATCACAGGACTGTGGTGGGACAGATGTCAGGCTGCTTTTTTTTTCTTTCTTTTCTGAAATGCTTGCAAAGCTGCTTCTTATCAGGGCTGTGTCCACGCTGCTTCATTACAGCTATCAGCAGAATGAGGAGACTCAATCCCCCTTCAAGCTGCTGGGCTTGAAATTGTGTCTCAGCTGGATATCTCTGCTGGTGCAAGCACGGGGCTCTCCATCAAAGTCCTGTTGCTTCATTTTGGGTGGGGTGGCATTTCAACTGCCCTTCAGCCTGTTAAAAAAAATATAAATCCAAGGCAAGTAGGACAGGAGGTTTTCACCAAAGTGCTCTGAGGGGAGGTCCTCTGAAGAGGACATCTCTTGTTTGGTCTGATTTTGAGTGGCTTTTTTCTCTCAGGGGGAATCTTGCTCTGAACACAGCAGTGGTGCCGAGCTCTGCTTCGTTTAGAGCTTGACAAAAGGTACTTTTATGCCAGAATGGTTAAAAGTTCTAAACAAACTGAATGCAGTTTTTATTCTAGTTGTAAGGATCATGCTCTGTAGCTATCTCACATCTTCAGAAGATGCCTGGAATTTGGGGCTGGTGAACTTTGGAGCAGAAGTATGGACTTGTCAACCTTCTGATACCTCTTTTTCGAGGCCAGAACTAGATTATTTCAGCTAAGATGTGCAAGTTATGAACTAGCCAGACTGGGACCTGATTGCCCTAGAAGCATGGAACAAAGCTCTCCATCATGTGTCCTGCTCATGGGCTAAAAGACAGAGGCCAGTTGCTGGAAGAGCTGTCACATAAAAGGCAGGGTGTGAAAATAAAAGGCATCTGTCTTCCCAGGAGGTTCATAGGTGCATAAAGACCCACCCAGAAGCCTTTAGGAATTTGCTCAGAATTTGTAAGTGCAGGGAAGATGAAAAGAGGAGATGTCTAATATTTTTCTTTTATGATCTCTGGTACAGTTGTCAATATAAAAATATTGCTAATGGCTGCAGTAAACTGAAGCTTTCCTTTAGGTTTGAGAGAGCAAATGCCAGTCAGCACTACCAGTGATGATGTGTGTATTGGACTCAAGATCTGGCTGTGATTTGAGATGGTCCAACCAGCCCTGTTTTATGGGACTGCACTTGCTTGTCTGCTCTCTCTTTAGCCTCTCACGTGGGAAGCTGAAGATGAAGGATTTGCTGTGTCAGATCTTTTCTCTGGCCCCATCCATAGCTAGTGGTTGCTGCTCCAAAATGGGTTGGATACCTGCCATAAATGAAAGGAGGAAATTTTATGCTGAATAAAGCAGAAAGGGAGACTCTGTTCTTGCCTCTGCTGCAAATCTGCAAACCCTGCATCAGTGAAGAGAAATCATCACACCTCTATCTCTTTCCTCCCAGCAATATAGTATTGTTAACAGCATTTTCTTCATGTTCCTACTCCTGCTGTGTGCTCAGCCTATTTCTGGCTGTAAGGTTTAGTGCAGTTGCAGGATTGATGGGCTTTACTCTAGAGGATCCCAGATCTCTGTGAGTACACAGCCACGCTTGGCAATAACCACACTGGGCTGCCCAGTTGTTCCCTATTTGAAACAACTTGCCATACTCTGAACCAGCAAGTACTGGTCTGGTAACCAACTGGTTTGCAGGTAGCCTGATCCCATGCAAGCAGATTTACTGGGAGTATGTAGAGCATTGAAACAGAGTCCTCAGAGAGGTTGTGGAGTCTCCTGCTCTGGAGGCTTTCCAGACCTGTCTGGATGCATTTTTTCATGATCTGTCCTTTGTGCTGCTCCAGCAGGAGAGGTTGGACCAGAAGATCTTCAGAGTTCCCTTCCAACCTCAACCATTCTGTGATTCCCAAGGTTTCAAAGCAGGGGGAAACATCCACCCCCTGGCATTGGATGCAACACAAACTGTTCTGTGCAGCCTCAGCCAAGGAGAAAGCAGCTGCCTGCTGACTCATGGAGAGAGCTGGGGTCAGAGCCCCTTCCTTGCAGTTTGAGGATCAAAGTGGTGTCTTAGGGCTCCCATCTGAAGCAGGTTCAGGAAATGTAAAGACTTGATTTGGTTGCTCTTGAGATCCCCTGAAGCCCTGAAGGGAATCTGTGAGCAGAAGCTTGACTTCTGAGGAAGGAAACTCCGTTTTCCTCAAGGCTCTCCTGTCGTGCTGTAATTGGTATAGAAGCTGGGGAGATCTTCTGGGATGAAACACAGTTCATCTGCTTTTCAATATTCATCATTCCTTATGGGGCAGAGGCTGTGTTTATTCCTTTTTGTGTCTAGAGCTGATCGGGGCCTCCTTATCTGTGAAGTGCCTTTTAATTTCTTGGCCAACTTGACACCTCCAACCCCACGAGAGCTGCTCTTCAGTGAAACAAAGAAGGGAAATACCTTGTAGTGGGGAGAACAGAGTGTCTGATGGTTTTGTTTGGGACAAGAAGGAGACTTTGAAACAGAGGTCAACCTGACGCTCTGGCTTTTGGCAATTCTTCACTTTTCTCAGCGGTTTGGACCTGCAGAGTCTCATACACACATTCCTAACAAAGTTAGTCACTGTTGTGACATAGTTTGCTTAAAATCAGTGACCTTGTGCTCTCTTGCTACAGTAGTTTGTCTGGGGATTTACATTTCCCCAGTTACCGTGATAAGGAATAATTTTAACAGATTTCTCCTCAGAATACTTTCAGGATACTGGGAAATGCTGTTACCAGTCCCGTGGAGGTTACTCAGCCATGGGCCAGTCTGCCTCAGAAAAAAAGTTTAACCCTGGTCTCTGGATTTGTAGGTTATTTCCATGACCTCAAAACTCCATTCTTGTTTCTGTGACAGTGAATATTTGTGTTCTTCCCTTCAAGTCTCTGTGTAGCAAATTCCTGGAGGAACTGAGAAAACATTACAAATCTCTTTGCTCTTCCTCCCGAGCACAAAGGATCACTGACCTGCTTTTGCTGATGGGAAACCAAGTCTGAAACACAGGCAAGAGACACTATCCACATGCAGCTTTATCACACGGGGGAATCAGGAGAAAAGAAAGTCCTACTCATGGAAAGTCTTAATCCTATCACTTAATAAGGTTCTGCAGGTAGCAAGGTGATGGGCACCATCTGAGTGTCTTAATAATGTGTGTGATGAGGAAAAGCTTAGTTGTCCCACCTTAGCTTAAGTGCCTTGCAAACAAACCACTCCTGTAATTAATTTATTTAGCTGTTTAGCTAAATTTAGAGTTCCAAAGGAAAGATGGCCTGGCATGGGATGCCCTCAAAGAGATACTTGCCTTCAGTTTCCATCAGGCATTGGACAGGTTTTAAATTGAGGGAAAAAGGATTTAGCTGAAGTTAGAAGCCGGTCTTTGCTGGGAGAGCTGCTGACAATGTCTCTGTATGAGTTTTCTCAACACGTTGGCTCCCAGAGAAATGCTTCTATCCATGGTAATCAGGGTTTCTTAAAGCCAGAGGAAAGAAAAAAAAATAAAAAAAACCCTCTTTAGCTGAGATTAAAGGGATTGTGAAGCTGCACTTGGTGCTGAACTGCTGCGTGCTGGCTCCGTCGCTGGGCGTCTGCCTCGTCAGCATCTGTGTGTGCACGGCCTCCTGCATCCAGGGAAATGAATAGCCCTGCCTGAGTGGAGCAAAAGCAAACAGAGGAGTGTGCCTCCTAATTAATGCCAAGCTTCATTAACCACCCAGCCCGGGCCATTGGCAATGCCCCTGTTGGTTTACTCCTAAGGGGGTTTCACTGAGCTCATCCCTCCGGCCACCGGCACCCCAGGGTGGTGTCAGACCCACTGTGTGGGAGATGGTGGGATTTCTTCCCCTCCCTGTGGTGTTTTTCAGCAAGTTTAGGGCTTGTTCTAGATTTTTAACACATACTTTTGTTCTGAGGAGCTGGCTGGAGCTGGAACTGGGGTGGGTTTGTTTCTGTGGCAGGCTCTCCTGCGTGGCTCCTCTTGCCACTGACCTTGCAGTGTCCCTGCTGCCAACTGTGGCTGTGGCAGGGGAGTGGAGATAGGAATGTGTCTGCCACCTTTGATGGCAGGGTGTGTGTGTGAGCCCAGTGGGGAGACACTGTTGCCTCCCATGTTTCCCCAGTGACATGCTCCTTTCAGGAGCTCTCGTCGTGGGGTGGATTGGCATCAGTCTCCAATACAGGGATGTGACCGTGGCTTTTGTGAGCTTGTCAGGCAGAGCTGAAGCCCTAACTCTCTTTCTCCTCTCCCTGCACTTCCTCCCACATCCTTCTCTCCCTCTCAACTGACAGACCAGTCCTTTGTATCCTCTCGATTCCCAATTTCTTCCCACTTCCTCAGCCTTAGAGCATCCTTCTTGACTTGATCCCCTTGAAACCTGCTGCATTTTGAGGATGTATTCACTGCTCTCTCATTTCCCCATCTAATAACAGCCACCAGCTGAGTTAAAAGAAGTTAGGAAAGTTTCTTCCTCTTAGGCTTTTTGCATCCAAATGTTTCTTGTCACAGTTCTCACCTGCTTGGGGCCTCAAAGATGTCACACCTGAAACATCTCTCTTCTTTCCTGATTTTCTCCTGTCGTAGCAAGTCTGCTGCTGGGTGTTGTGATGCCCTTCAGGCAGAAGGCTCCGTGGCAGAAGAGGGGCCTGTTTGTCACCTCTTCAGTTGCTGGGGTCACAACAGTTCCCATTTCCCTGTCCCACAGCAGTGCTGGCTCTGCAGGGCTAAGAGGAGCAACATTTAGTAAAATATCAGGATAAAATAGATATCTTTTTATTACTCAAAGAAGAATTTCTCCCTAGATCTGTCTAGTGCCTGATCAAACCGGTGTCTGTTAGAAATACGGATCATAACTCAGAAGTGACAGGAGCTGATGTTCAGGGTCACCACGTGATGTTTCTGAACACAGGACTCAAGCAGGGACAGCTTCCCTCTTCTGCTGCTCTCTCAAGGATGGCCTCTTTTGAAAGAGGGATGGTTGTGCGGGGAGAGCTCATCCCATCGCCGCCCTATCTATCATCATAAAGGTTATTAAAAGCCTACGTGACCAGCCTGTGTATCCCCGTGGAGAGAATCCTCTCCCCCTCGCCAGGCAGAGTTGCAAACTCGGCACTAGAAGCTTGGGTTTGTTAAATATTTGCTTGGCCAGCAAGGCAAAGCAGGACAGGGTAAACACGCCCAAAGTCAACGTGAAATGACCTTTGGCCGTCGTCTGCCCAACGCCTGCCGTGGAAGGGAGGGCAGAGGGAGGTGAAGGTGATGACACAAGGGCTTGGAAATTCTGGCTGATGTGAGAATTTGGTTCTGTTTGGGGTGGCATCAAAGTGGAGGCTGCTCTCCAAGGCCAGACTTACCCTTTCCACTATCAGATCGAACCAGTCTACAGAAAGAAGACAGGATTTATTCTCCTTATTCTTTCCTGAAGGAATTTTTTTCCATTAGCAGAATTGCACAGATCTGGAAAAGCTGTGAATCCAAACCTGTGTCACTGCCACATCTTCCTCCCTGCTGGGATCAAACAGTGTTGATTTTTTTTTGCCTTGCCTCTTACTTGCACAGGGTTGGCTGTCATCACCTTTGCTCAGCTAGTCACACCCCTGGTGTCAGCAGAGTCAGTCTGTGGGAGAGGTGTGATAGGACACTGGTCTGCAGCAGTGGAGTTGGCCTTGTGTCCTTTTTTAAATCAAGAACAAGCTTTGTCAAATTCTGATCTGGATGGTAAAGAGGGATGGAGGGAGGAAGGGCTTGTGTGCCTCAATCTGGCCACCAGTAACAAGGGTCGTGTGGTCAACACTTATCAAGAAGCATGGCTTGTGAGACCTGAGCTGGTAGGAATCCATCTCCTACGTGCTCTGTGGGGCCATAAAGGGTCAAAGCTGTTGTTGGTACAGAAGCAGCCATGACAAAGTGAACGAAGAGGGAGCAGATGGATGTGTTGAGTAGGATGATGCATTTCCACAGCGTGAGGATGGGGCTTGGTGATGTGTTCATCAAATTCCAGAAGCTGTTTGAACCCCATATTGCACCCACCACCCTGGTTAAATCCTGGGATGCTTGAAGAGACTGAGCGGTGCAAGGAAACCTCCTTCTCTTTGGAAAGTCAGCAAGCTGGTCCCTGGTTTGTTAGTTTTCCTACTACGTGGTCCTCTAGACTAGTTAGGCAACCCCATTCTCCTCAGCCATCTGAGGTGCCCTGAGAAGCTGTATCAGTGGATTCTTATCTGTGCAGTGAGTGGAGAATGGTCTTATGGTGAGAGTCCAGGGGAGGAGGAGGGAGACCTGGTGCTGGGCTTGCTCTGTGCTTGGCTGCATGCCCTCTGTAGACGTGACCGTGAAGGCTGGCACACCACAACTCCTACAGCTGCACTCCAAGCTGCACTGGCACGAGGCAGCTTTGATCTGGAAGCCACTGAGAGCCTGTTCAAACAAAGCCATTCTGGACCAAGGTCTCCCAGAAAGGATATTAATGTCAGACAAGAGCTGGCTTCTCCCTGGCAATATTCAAGGCTTGCAGAAGAGCTCAGCATCCATCTGGACCTGTCCCTGTAGGCAGGTCCCTGACCTTCTCTAGGCTTCAGCCCCTCATCCAGAAGAGCAGGATATTAATCCTTCTCCAGTCCTGTCTCCTCAGATGGCAAACACAGTTGGGCCATAGTTGGCAGCTCGGACAGCAATCCTGCTTGATGTTTCTACCATTAGCCTTCTGCACTGCTCTGGCTTCCAGTGAATGTTTGTGCTGCCCTGTGTGGCACGGGTGTGTGTACTGCAGAGTAAAAGGGTGCTGATTTATTCTTATACTGTGTGATTTCTGCTCTTTCTAGCATCATCTTTTCTTTCAGGAGGGCTCCCTTTGTGCTGGTTTTAAGTAGAGAGCTCAGAGCTGGGAAAGGGAGGATTAGCAATTAAATATGCTCTGATGATGGCATGGTTGTGAAGGAGGGAGGAGGAAGGAATACTCCATAGTAATGTACTTTTGTTTTCTTTTCTTTTTTGCTTGTAGGACAAAATCTGCCAGGGAATTGGTGTTTTGAAGACTCTCACAGCTTTTAATCCTCGTTCCCTTGGGAATACAAAACCTTTCTAATCATGTCACCGGCCATGTGGAAATGGACTTGCCTGGTTTCTCACCTCCTGCTATCCACCACAGTGTCACCTCTTGGTAGGCAGCAGCCACTCCATCCAAAGAGGCCTTTCATCACTTTCACTGGAGACCAAGCAGAGGGAAACTTCAACCACTTGGTGGTTGACGAAAGAACTGGGCACATTTACCTGGGTGCTGTCAACAGGATCTACAAACTCTCCAGTGACCTGAAGGTCCTGGTGACCCATCAGACTGGTCCTGATGAAGATAATCCCAAGTGTTATCCTCCCAGGATAGTCCAAACCTGCAACGAACCCTTGACACCCACTAACAACATAAACAAAATGCTCCTCATAGACTACAAGGAGAATAGATTGATAGCCTGTGGGAGTCTTTACCAGGGCATCTGCAAGCTTTTGAGGCTGGATGACCTCTTCAAGCTGGGAGAGCCCTTCCACAAGAAGGAGCATTATCTCTCTGGGGTGAACGAGAGTGGCTCTGTTTTTGGAGTCATTGTTTCTTACAGCAACATGGATGACAAGCTGTTCATCGCCACTGCCGTGGACGGCAAACCTGAGTATTTCCCCACTATTTCCAGCAGGAAGCTCACCAAGAACTCCGAGGCAGATGGGATGTTTGCATACGTCTTTCATGATGAGTTTGTGGCCTCTATGATCAAGATCCCCTCGGACACCTTTACTATCATCCCTGACTTTGATATCTACTACATCTATGGCTTCAGCAGTGGTAACTTCGTCTATTTCCTGACTCTGCAGCCTGAGATGATCTCACCACCTGGCTCCACCACGAAGGAGCAGGTTTATACCTCCAAGCTGGTCCGGCTTTGTAAGGAGGACACAGCCTTTAACTCCTATGTTGAAGTGCCCATTGGCTGTGAGAAGAACGGGGTGGAGTACAGGTTGCTCCAGGCAGCCTACTTGTCTAAGGCTGGAGCCATCTTAGCGAGATCTTTGGATGTTGGCCCTGAGGATGATATTCTCTTCACAGTCTTCTCCAAGGGGCAGAAAAGGAAGATGAAGTCCTTGGATGAGTCTGCTCTTTGCATTTTTGTCCTGAAAAAGATCAACGACCGGATCAAGGACAGACTGCAGTCCTGCTACAGGGGAGAGGGGACCTTAGATCTGGCCTGGCTCAAAGTCAAGGACATTCCCTGTAGCAGTGCGGTAAGTGAAGTCCCCAAGAACCCAATCTTAGCCTCCTTATGTGCTCACAGACCTTAGAGCAGGGACCAAGGAACTTAGACTGCCTTGTCCTAGTCCTAGCTCTGCGACCACATCACCACAGCAGCTCATTTAACCAGTTCATGCCTCAGTTTGCTCCTGGATGAGCTGAGGGAGGTATCGCTCTGCCCTCACTATGCCTCAGTTTGCTCCTGGATGAGCTGAGGAAGGTATCACTCTCTGCCCTCCCCAACCATGCTGTGTTTGCTGATAAACTAAGCCAAGGAGCCTTGAAACCTCTAGGAGGAATTTGCCTGTTGTAGTTATTTCACTGTGCAATTCTCTAGGGGTGAAATAATATTTTTCTTGTGCTGTCTTGGCTCAAATCTAAACCAAAACAGGACCTAGATAATGTCAATGACTTCTTCTTCTGGTTTCTGTGTCTGCTGGTGTAATTTCATACCCCTGGGCTGAAGTTGGATCAGGATTTGTTCAGGGAGCTTTGTGAAGCCACAGCTTCATTTCTTCTAGTGCTGAGAAGCACTGATCATTAACCATCAAAGTCCCCAGTCTTCTGGTTTCCAGCCAGCTCTGCTTTGCCTCTGCACTGAAAAATTAAGGCCTGGCTGCAGATCAAGGATTAAATGCTGCAAGATTTAAGGGCAGGATTGGGATAGAGGCTGGTCTACCTGACCTACAAATGGTCTGGAGAAATCATCTTAGTTTATTGTGTTGGTTCACTGGAGTGTCATTGCAGAAATCCTCACCAGCCTACGTCTGGCTTTGATACCAAGCAGGGAAATCAGCCTTGCAGCCAGCAATGCACCCAGGCTGCTGTAATAGCCCCTTCTCTGGGCTTTGATTTCCTTCCTTAATTAGCTCTTTCAAGTGAGAGGCAAGTTCAAGTCTGAGCAAAGGGAATACAGAGAAACACCAGAGCACTTTCCTGCCCCGTAATCTCAAGGCAGTCGGGGCTTGGGATATGGGATTGCTCCAGCTTTCCTTTCAAACCTCTGTTGCTGGGGGATCCCTGCTGTTGGTCTTTAGCAGGACAAGGACGGACCAAGAGGAAGGCAGATGGAAATGTCATCATTTTGTTGCAGGGAGACTGATCCTGCTTTACTCTGCCCTGATTTAACTGCTGGAGAGAGTCCAGTGCAGAGCCACAGTGATGCTGGAGTGGAACATCTCCCTGCTGAGGGAGCTGGGGCTCCTTAGCTTGGAGGAGACTGAGGGGTGACCTCAGGAATTGTTATAAATATGTAAAGGAGGATGGAGCCAGAGTCTGCTCAGTGATGTCCAGCTATGGAACAAAGGACAATGGGTGCAAACTGGAACATGGGAGGTTCCATGGAAACATAAGGAGAAACTTTTTCACAGTAAAGGTGACAGAGCCTGGAACAGGCTGCCTAGAGAGGCTGTGGAGTCTCCTTCTCTGGAGATATTGAAAACTCACCTGGACAGTGTGTTCCTGTGTGACCTGATCTAGGTGATTGTCCTCTGTTGGGCTTTGGACTAGATGATCTTTCAAGGTCACTTCCAACTACTAATGTTCTGTGATTGTGTGACTCTGTGATTCCTCTTTACACCAGTGCCCTCAGCATCACCTTGCACTGCTCTTGTACTCCCACACCAAATCTGTGGAGGGACAAGTCCTTCAATTTAGTTGGGATCTCTTCTGCCTAGACCTGCAAAGCTCCCTATTGCACAGGGAGATTGCCCAAATTTGGCTTTAATTTTTTTTTTTGTTTAGCCTCGAGGCCTCTGCACATTCAAAGAGCTGCCTTCAGATTTAAGCTGGGAGCTTCCCACTGGAGTTTATTTCCTGGGCTGTTAAGCCTCTCCCTGCATTTACAAATCTGCTTTGCTTGTGCTCCATACTAACATTTGCAATACTGGACCTCGAATCAGGACGTTTGAAACCTCTTGGTCACCTGGCTTCTGTGGCTTTAGACAGCAGCAAAAAAGCCAACAGATTTTTTGGTGTCCCTTGGGGCAAGACTGATCTGTTAGACTGAATTTGGAGGGGCTGGGCTGCAGAGGTGAGGGACAAGAAGCCAGGGGCTGGGTGATACAGTGGGAAAAACTGTTGGAGCATATTTGTGACAGCATTTCTTTGCTGGCAATCAGGGATGCTAATGCTTTCAGGCTGGAGAAAGAAAAACCAGGAGTCTGAAAAGTGTAACTAAGTGGGCTATCATCTGCTTAAATGAGTCTACTTAGAGCTGCTGGCAAGTCCTGTCTGAGATCAGCTGTGCTGCCCGAGGGAAGAGGTATTAGTGATTTGGCTGCTGTAAGGGTTGCAGAGTCCAGCTGCTAAGCTTGGAAAATATTTTGGAGCCTGGCTGTATGTCTGCGAGGGCCTTGTCTCCTTTGCTGATGTCCTGCTTGCCAGCTGTCCACCAGCACTGCTGCTCTTGCCTCTAAACACATGTATCTGAAGCAGTTCTAAAACCAATTACAAAGCCATCAGTGAGACTTTCCCTGGTTTGTTTTTTCGTGGATGTCAAATAGTTCTCCGCTGGTGCAAATAGAGGCTGGACCTGAACTCCAGCTCTGCTGCCCTGCCTTCAGCAACCAAAATCCTGCGTGTGAATGGATGACACTGCTGGGTCTGGCACTGAGCAGATGGGTAGAGATGAGCTGTGGGAAACCCCCACTGAGCACTGCAGAGAAACACTGTTAGAAGACCAATTCCAGCCCTTCTTTGTGGTATTAAGTGTAGGACCATGGATTATGGAGCTGGGCTCACCATACTGTCCTCAGGGTTTGGTGTGTGGTCACATCTGGCTTTGGGTAACAAAGAGGGCAATAATTGGCTGAAAGGGGATGATCTGGAGAGTCACAGAAACATAGAATGGTTTGGGTTGGGTTGGAAGGGACCTCAATGATCTCATTCCAACCCCCCTGCCATGGGCAAGGACACGTCCCACTAGAGCAGATTTCTCAAGGCCCCAGCTTTGAGAGCATCCAACCTGGTCATGAACACTTCCAGGGCTGAAACATCCCAGCTTCCCTGGGCAGTCTGTTCCAGGGTCTCACCACCCTCAGAGTGAAGAATTTCTTCCTTATTTCTCATCTAAATCTCCCCTCTGCCAGTTTGAAGCCATGCCCCCTTGTCCTATCAATACAAGCCCTTGTAAATAGTCCCTCCCCAGCTTTCTTGTAGTCTTCTTTCTTCTAGACTTGCCTTGGTCTGGTTTGCAAAGCCAACGTGAGGGCAAAAAATGGAGACACAACTGTTGGATGAGCCTTTGTTTCTCTCGTGCCAACCGTGTGTGTGTGTTGCAGTAGAAGTGTGATAGAAGAATTTCCAGAGTGGGAAATAAAAAAGCCCAGAGAGGAATGAAGGATCCTCAGTGTTCATTCCTCCCCTGTTCCTGTGTTATAACTATTCAGCATAAATGTGGGAAAAAAATGATGGATTTTTACGTCTGGGCAGCTGATTTGCAAATTGGTGATGCTCACTCAGGTGATGAATGGTTCCAAGTAATACCCCTCTGCTTGTCCTTTCTGCAAATACAGGATATAACTTATATTTAAACAGTACACTTGACCCCAGATGATTAGAAATTCATATATTCAGATAAAAACGAGGCTGGGGAAGAGGAAAAAAAAAAAAAAGGAGGCTTGTGAGGTCATCTGATTTGCCCTTTTGCCCTACTTAGAGCAGCTCTGACAGATGTTTGTCTCACCTGTTCTTAACCTCCAGCAACTGAGATTCCTCTCTCTCCCTACACGATCTGTCTTTGCTGGTAGGAAGCTTTTCCTCATGTCTAATCTAAATCTCCTTTCCTGACACTGAAGCCATTCCTACTCAGCCACTGAAAGCACCTTCATCCCCTTTGTCTCTCTAGCAAGAGCATTGTGTGTCACCAGAATGGAACCACTACTGTGGTCAATGGATGGAGTAGAGGGAGCAAGGCTGTGTGGACTTACAGGGTGTTGGCAGAAGAAAGGCCTGTTCTTGAGGGAAAAAAATAGTCAATCTAAACCAGAAAGTAGTCTTTGCGTTGGGTAAAAAGGAGGTGGTTTAAATATGCTTCATAAACATTTTAATTGTGTTGTTACAATTCAAAATGATGGATTTATTTAAAACAAATAATCAGTGAAGCCAGTTTGGGAGGAGGATAGATGTAAATCATAGAATGGTGGAGGGGTTGGAGGAGACCTCTGGAGAACATCTCACCAACCACCCTGCTCCAGCAGGGTCATCCAGAGCAGGGCCCAGGAATCATGTCCAGGTGGATTTGGGATCTCTCCAGAGAAGACTCCACAACCTCTCTGGGCAGCCTGGGCCAGCCTCTGACACCCTCACTCCAAAGAATTTTCTCCTCCTGCTCAGATGGAACTTCCTTTGTACCAACTTGTGCACGATACATTTTAGGACAGAACTTGATCATTGTGGCATTTGTAACAATAGAATTAACATAATAGAATTAACAATAGGTGCATTTTGAAGTGACAATTGCACTGCTGGGATGCTCAGTAGTGGAGGCAGAGGAGCCTTCCCTTCTACCCTGGGGATGAAACAAGTAAACTGCAGTTGGATTTAGAAGCATGGGTGAAGCAGTGGAGGGTTATGAGGGTGTCAGGACCTGCTGGGGACATGTGAGAGGAAATGGGGACCCTTGCTGGAGCTCTGGCTTGCAGTGAAGTCCCAAACATGGTGTTGTTGTTGGTGTGTGATCCCACCCATTGGTTTAGGAGCTGATTGTCAACCCAGGGCTGCTGCTTCTCCTTGGAGATCCTGGTCTCCTCCTCAAGTTGGTCTGCCTCACAGCATCACCTGCCAGCCTAGCAGACTCCAGTCCCTCAAATGAAAAGGTGTCACCTCCATCACCGGAGCTTTTACCGGATACACAGTGCAAAGATCTATCCAAGATAATCAAAGTGTCTGTCCCCAACTCTTGCCTGCCTTCTGCCTTTTCCTGGTATTTTCTTTTTTCCTTTTGTCAGGAAATGGAGTTTGACTGTTGAAATTACTGTATTCAATCTCTTCCTGTTTTTCATGGCAGCGCTGTCACTTGGGGGAGAAAAGAAATGTTTTTGAAGCTGACCAGCCAACAAAAGGCCTTGTGTAAAGAGCTGGGTGATATTTTTCCAGCACTTTGCTAAGGGAGGGCAGGCGAGGGGGATGTTTGGGACCAGAGTCATCGTCTGACAAGTGACTTGGCTCTAAAGGCTTCCTCATGCTTGGAGGCAAAACTGAGTCAAGAGCTCCCCAAAACATCTTTGCAGATACCAGTGCCTAGATCCCCTAGAGTCCTGCATCTCCTCCATAATGTAGTTATCAAGCAGACTCTCCTGTGCCCTCCTACTTTCTCTGCATCCCCCATGCCCATCTAAGATGCTTGATGCCCACCAAGCAAGGACTGCTGTACGCAGGGAGTTTAGGTGAATGCAGGAGGAGGTCAGTTCTTGGTAAATTTTTAACAGTGCTTCCTTCTTCTTCTGAAAATGCAAAGAGCAGGAACCAAGAAGGGGGAAAAAAAAAGGCAATAGCTTTGGAAAAACGGTGATGCCTCTCTGGGAATGCTCAGTGGAGACTCAGAGACGGAGCAAACAGGCTTATTGCTGCCAGATCTCTATTTGTATAATTGGCCACAGCAGTTTGTGTTGGATGGGAGCGTGTGTGTGTGGAGTGTGTTGTCAGAGGGACTTGCTGAGCCCGGAAACTTTGATAAGAGGCCACAAGCCTCCTCTTGCTGCTGCTGGGAGCTGGAGCAGATGGAAGGCTTCACTGGGGAGGCAATATGGACAGAGGGTATAGCACCAGCTTAGGGTTTCTGCAGCTGAGCTCTTGTGATTTGCAAATCTCCCTCGTGCACCTTCCCAATCCTCATTTCTCCATCTCCATCAGGCCTGACCATCATCTCCCCTTCAAAGCGGGCTGTGTTCCAGGCTGAAAGATGCTTCAGCAGTGAGCAATGTGGTATTATCTCCCCACACGAGGCAGCTGAGGCGAAAGCAGAGCAGGGAGCTCTGTCTGCAGCCACGTGGCTGGTATTTCTCATCACTGTTGTCAGTGGTGGAAGTGAGCAGAGATGTCTGGGGCCGTGCTCCTCAGGCTAATGGAGAGCAGCTGAGTTCAAATCTCCATCGCTCCAGGCAAGGTCCTGGACCCTCCATAAATGGAATTAGCAAAGTCTCCCCAGCTCTTCTTCTGCGAGGTGACCAGCGGGCTTGTTAGCTAATTAGCACTAATTCATTGATTAACATGCCTAGGGTTCATGCTAGGGGCATGATGGTTGGGATCTAATGGAGTTGCAGAAATGAGACCCTTCTGCCTTTGCCATTGACGCATGTGCCTATGGCTGAGCAGTGCTGGGTGAGCACTACACAACTGCTCCAGCATCTCCATAAGCTCTTAGTTTAGCCTGGGTGTAGCTGCTGGCAACATCCCAGGCCTCTGGAAATCCTCTAAAGCCCACTGCTTCCTTGTTCAGGTGGTCAGGCATATGCTAACCTGGTGAGAGCTCATTTGCAGGCACCACATGAGTTCATCTTCACTTTTCCCTCGATGCTGGTCCCTTCTCCCATGGGCCACCTCTCTGCTTTCAACCAGCAGGTATAAGGACACTTCCCTGCCTCTGTAAAGTGCTCTGCACTCCAGGAAGGAAAAAAAAGTGGCTTTGGAAGCCCTAGAGGAGAGAAAACCAAAAACTCTCATGAACCTACATCAACTGTAGCTTGCACTTAAGGGATGTAAACCAGGGCCTAATTGCACAGAGAGGATTATTGCATTTGAGATAATAAGTATGTGCCCCAGGGTAAAACACCTGTCCTTGGAAGGGTATTGCCAGATGCACACGGAAATAATGCTGGTGGCAATTAATTCCCTTCATATTGCACCCCTACCCTGCAACTTCTTCCTAAATCCTCATTGATTGTCCTGAGGGGGAGAAAACAACAATGCTTTGGAAACAACCTCCTTCTCAAACCTATTTATTTACTTTCCAAGCACAAAGTAAGAGGAAACCCTATGCCTTTAAGTGGCCGGGTGCCAAACCCACTCACAGCCCTGTTCCCTCCTTGCTCCCCGTGTCTGGTTGACCCCAGTCACACAAAATATTCATTGAGGACAGAGGAGGGCCCAAGGCTGCTGAGTCGTTGTTGTGTCTGAGATATTTCAGGCACAGCTCCCTCCCCCACCATCAGTCCCATCTCTGGACCACGTTGGCTCTGCCTGAGCAGCTCAGCATCTTTCAGCATCAGCCCCAGATCCTGGTGGTCTTCCAGGAGCTGCTTCAGCAGGCGAGCAAAGTGCCAGCTTCTCCATCACTGCTTGTGCCTTTTGCCTGCTCTTCTTGCCTCATGGACAATTAGATTTGTTTCTGGGAACTGTTCTTTGCTGCTTTCCCTGCCAGTGACCCAGGCTGTTTTCTTCTGAGGTTGAGCCCTGAGGTTGCCTGTGGCTCAGCCTTGCATTTTTGGAGGACTTCATATGATCTGATTCTTCACATTCTCTTCCACACCAGGAGATCAGCTCCTTCACAAACCTGACCTCGTATTGCCTTGCCAGGAGGTCACCCCATGGGCCGATGGAAATGCTTGTGCACCAGTTGTTTTTTGCTTGCTTGTTTTAATTTATTTTTTTAAAATATTATTTGTTTGGGGTTGTTTTGCTTGTTGCATTGTGTAGCGGGTTGGTTTGTTTGGGTTGGTTTTTTTTTGGTGTGTGTGTTTTTTTTATGCTTTTGTTTTGTTTTTATAATAATAATAATAATAAAAAAAAGCAGCAAGCAAAACCCAGCTGTCCTGGAAGAAGCAGAAGCAAAGTGACTCCAGCTCCTTTCGTGAGCCTGATGCTATTTAAAGCACCTCCAGACTGGGGGCAGCCAAGCGAGGGAGTCACTACAATAAATGCTCTGTTGAGGAGGGGGTCGTGGGTCTGCTGGATTCAGCTTTGCTGTCAGGGCCAGACCCTGCACAGACCCTTCCTCCCTTGCCTGATGCAAGTGTAGCTGGGTGAAAAAACAGTGCAAGGTCTGTTTTAGGACTTGGAGAATAATTGAGGATGTTTAGCCTCTGGGAATGATCTGATGTGATTATTTTATGTTCCTTTACTGTATTTAATTTTTATTGCATTTTGTGGGGTTTTTTTCTTTTCTAGTCTGTTCTATTCTAGTCTATAGTCCAGCACACACATAAGAATTTTATATATATAAAAAGGAGTACTTAAAAAGCAGGAAAGTCAAGGCACACATATTGCATTGAAAGGCTGAGGTCAAGGGGATGAGGTTTAACAAAGCCAAGGGCCTGATCCTGCACTAGGGTCACAACAACCTGAGACAACAGGTTGGGGAGGAGTGTCTGGGAAGCTGCTGAGCAGGAAGGGACCTGGGCTGAACACGAGCCAGCGGTGGGGCCAGGAAGGCAAACAGGATCAAAACCAAAACCACTATGTCCAGCAGGAGTAAAGAAGTGATGCTGCACCAGTTTTTTGCACTGGTGAGGCCACAGCTTGAGCACTGGGGTCAATTTTGGGTGCCACAAGGTCAAAAAGACATTGAGGTGCTGGAGCAAGTTCAGAGAAGGGCAAAAAAAGCTGGTGCAAGGCCTGGAAAAATGCTGAGGAGCGTCTGAGGGAGTTGGGGTTGTTTAGTAGAGGAGGCTGAGGGGAGACCTTGCTCTCTGCAGCTCCCTGAAGGGAGTTTGTAGTGAGGTGGGTGTTGGTCTCTTCTCTTGGGTAACTAGTGATAGGATAAGAAGAAATGGGCTTAAGTGCCATGGGAATTTTAGGTTGGATATTGGGAAAAAAATTTACTGCAGGAGTGGTGAGGCCTTGGAACAGGTTGCCCAAGGAGGGGGTGGAATCACCACCCCGGAGGGGTTAAAAACAAGGTGTAGATGTGGCACCTCAGGACATCAGTGGTCCTGATAATGTTTAGCAGACAGTTGGACTTGATGATCTTGAAGATCTTTTCCAACTTTGATTATTCCATGATTCTTCCCTGAAAGGCTTGTCCGAGGCCTGGCCCGGGCTGCCCGGGACAGTGGTGGAGCCCCCATCTCTGGAGGGGTTTCAAAGCCATGGAGCTGTGGTGCTGAGAAACATGGTTTAGTGGTGCCCTGGCAGTGCTGGGTTCATGGTTGGACTCATTCATTGGAGATTTTAAGTCTTTTGCAACCAAAATGATTTGATGACTCTACAATTCCACACAACTAAACGGTAGAAAAACAGAGAGCCCTCTGTGTCCTCCATGCAGCACTTGGAGCTGGCATAGCTGCTGCAGCATGTGGGTGACATTAGATCAGTAGGAACAACATTCTATTTTCCCTGTTTCAATGTCATTACCCCGTCGCTGTCAGTGGTCCAAAATATAATAGGATTTGTTCAGCTGATTTATCCTGTAAACAAGCGATATTAGCCAGGCGTCTATTTAGACACGCGGGGAGAGAGGGAGAGGCTGAGAGAGGGACTGGGCAGGAGGGAATAATAAAAATACTCTCCTCCTAATGAGGGAATGACCCAGCACTCATCAATGGGTTGAGGCTACTGCTCAGCATCCCCATGCCAAGAAACACAGGGCTGTCAGTGGAGCAGTGTCCCTGCTTCTGAGCAGCCTGCCACTCGCACCCTCCTGCTTGCGGATGCAGGAGGAGTTTGAGCTGAACTGCTTGAGTGAATTTCTACTCGGCTGACACAAGTTCTCTGGATTCCTCAAGTACCAAGATCTGCTGAGATAAAGGCAGCGAGAGGGAGATTTCGCTTTTCATGGGCTGGAGTGCTTTAGTTTGTTCTTTAAACTGATAACCAGGCTTCTTTAAATGCATTCGAAAGGCGATAGGACCAGATGCAACTTGATTCTTCCCTGATACAGATGCACAGCCCAGGAGCTCTCTGTTGTTTGGTGAGCAAGACAGGGGCCCCTCACACCCAGCCAGGCTCAGTTTTCCCTTGCTGAAGAGTAACAGCACATACATGTGATTCATTACAATATTTAGCCTACCTTTGCAGGACTGTGGTGAGGTTTAATTAAGGCTTTTAAGCAGCTCGGGGATCTCCAGGCAAAGGTGCCGCTCGCATGCAAAACAGCCTTGTTGTTTAATTTATAAAGTGCTGCTGGTGAGCCTGGTGCTTTGCTGCCCAAATGATAATTTTGCCTGTGTAACAAAATAATAATTATAGTAATTGTGATTCAGTGGAGAATCTCTGGTGGTGCTGGTGGAAGGGAGGCAGCTGGACTCTATCCGGCAAGGTGCTGGTGTGTGTCACTGGAATAGGAATGAGGGGTGGCTGGCAGCTTGCAGGAGAGTTCCAGCAATGCTGGTTCAATCCTTCTGCTGCAAGCAAGTATTGGGAGATAGTGAGCCAGGCTTTTTGGCTGTGAAAGGGAGGAGGGATCAGCAGGAGAAGATTCCTACACCTTTCAATGCTTCATACAACAGACAGCACTGGACTAGTTGTGGGGACCTTCACATCTGGTGAAGATGGACTTGAGTCTGTAGCTTCAGGAAGAAAAGGTCTCTCTTAGGTGTCTCTATTGGATAGACATGCCTGAGAGAAACCCATATCATGGCAAGGATGCTCAGAATTATGGGGCACAGCTGACAGAGGAAAGAGCCCCAGTCCCTTCTTACAACTCTTCCATCACTGTAGTTGATGTTTCCAGAAGTTATGTAGAAAACCTTTGGACCACGGAAATGTGGCATCCTTTAGGATAAAATACAGCAGCTGGTGAGTGTTTGTCTCAGAGGTGTCTTTTGAAAACCTTTTTCACCTAAGATTTTTGGTCTCTGGGAGTCTTACTTCCCATCTCAGCTACAGCAGCAGCAGGAGAAGTCAGTGCTACTGTGTTTTAGGTGCATAACACGACTTTGCTGCTGGAATATGTCCTTACAGAAGAGCTCTAGCAGCTTATTCGATCAATACTTCACTTTTGAAAAATCCCTAAATGCTTATTTACCCAATAGACCATGGCAGTTTCAAAGGCAGAGTCTCCACACTCAATAAGCTCTTTTTTTTTTTTCTTTTTTTTCTTTTTTTTTTTCCGGGGGGGTGGTAAAAAAATTAATTGCATTTTTTAAATCTCATGGAAAGCACTGAGCTGCGCGCTGCAGAGTTCATTTTCCTCTGCTTATCCTTCAGTACCTCATCCATATGATCCTCCAGCTTCTGAGCCAGCAAGGGGAAATTTATGGGAACTGCAGAAGTTTCCTTTTACAGTCATGCTTGCTGCTCTTCAGATCCCCCCCAGTCCTTGTTTGTACCTTCTTGTCTGTAGGTGCAGTTGCCACCTGGGAGAGGATGAACCTCAGTGACCACACACCTCAGGGGTCTGCTTTTCACCCCAGCTCAGTGTGGAGTTGGAATGACAATGCTGGAAATTTCAGTGAGGGGGTTGGAAATGCTGGATGCAAGAGGGAGATTTGGCTGACACAGAGATGGTGTTTGGGATGTGGGATGTCAAGACCTCCATAAATGGGAGTGTTTGTATTCTTTCAGTCTGACACTCTGCACTGCTGCTGGAGGTGCTGTCCCTGGGTTAGACTCTTGGGGTCTAACCCAGGCACTTGAAATATCACTGATGTTACAATATCCAAACACTGAGAGTGTAAATATCCCACTGAAAAATACTGCCAGTCTGTTCTGCACCTTGCCTTGTTTATCTTGACACAGAGTGGCTGTTTCTCCTGGCAGACATTGGATGTGAAGTTGACGTAGGAGCTGAGGGACATGGTGAAGCTGGTATCAATCCACCATCTGCCAGTGACATAGATTCTTAACTTCTGGTGTTTCCAGATCCTTTATTACAACTTCCCTTATTGGTGGAATGATAAAAGAAGAACATGGTTTGGGTTTGAAGGGATCTTTAAAAGGCATCTGCTCCAACCCCCCTGCAGTGAGCAGAGACATCTGCAGCTAGAGCAGGGTGCTCAGAGCCCCCCCAACCTCCCCTGAGATGGTGCCAGGGATGGGGCATTGACCACCTCTCTGGGCAACCTGGGCCCACCTTCAGTGTAAAAAATTTCTTCCTTGTATCTGGTCTGAACCTCCCTCTCTCAGATTAACACCATCACCATTTGTCCTGTCCCTGCTCAAAAGCCTGTCTCCAGCTTTCTTGTGGACCCCATTTAAGTACTGAAAATCCCCCCAGAAGGTCTCCCCAGTTTCTCCTCTCCAGGCTGAACACCCCCAACTCTCCCAGCAGAGGGGTTCCAGCACTTGGATTATTTTTGTGACCTCCTCTGGCTCTGCTCCATGTCTCCCCAGCTGTGCTTCTCTGGATAGTCAGGCTTGGACTTTTCTTCATGGGAGCATGAACTGTGGTGCTTCCAGAGGAGAAATGCTGCTGCTGAGAAGTTCCACTCTAGTAGTAAGGCAACATGGATAGCAAAATGAGAGTTTGAGAACAAGCCATGGGCTGAAAAGCATCTGCAGTTTGCTGCTCACTAGCTGTGTGACACAGGGTCAACAGACCCTCAAAGCTCTGGTCTCCACCTCCAGGGTCTGCTGTAGGAAATAAACCAATTTACTCCCAGCTTGTAACACTGGGCTCTAGAATTTTGGGGGGTTCACTCGCTGCTGTGCACCGTGCACATCTTCTGGCACAGCAACCCTTCAGAAAATTGGGGTGCTAAATTTACAGCAGCAATTACTTCTTCCTAATAATCACCTAGCTCTGCTGAGCAGAAGGCCTGAAGACTAAAGCAACCTGTTGGTCTCTGTAAGAAAAGCAGCCTCCTCATCAGGAAATTACAAATTTTACGACGTGGAGGTACATGGCAGAGACTGTTGGGAAGCCTCCTGCTCACAGGAGAGCAGGGACATAAAATGCAGGCATAAAAAAATCTGTACTCTATTAAGATTCTGCAGCACTCTGGAAACTTGACACCAATCCTTGAGCTGCTGCTTAAAACCACAGACCTAGAAACCAAACGTCTGTACTGGTGCTGGTCAATTTGAGTAACTTTCCCCTCCCTGCTCTTGTGTTCCTGAATTCTGTTTGAATTGAAAAGCTCTTTGCAGAGTGGCTGCAATTTGCCTGTAATTGGTAAAGTTACTGTAACTGCACTGTCATTTGTATATGGTGACATGTAATTGCATGGTAACCACTGCTGTGGTTGCCCAAGTGAAAAGCAGTGGGCAATTAGAATGTATTTCCAAATCCAGCTGCCACTATATCACAGAGCACCCCGGGGAAATGATCCTGGCTATTTTCTGTTCCAGACTAACCACTCAAGAGTGGGCTGGTTGCTGATCCATGTTATCTTTGGTAGGTGGCCCAGGGTTCCCAGCTTTTTGTCCACAAACTTTCCCCGTGGTTTTGCACTGCAGAGGGCAAAGCTCTGCAGCTGTTGGTGGTCACTGGGTGGGCCAATAGCCTTTTGCTGACCCACTGTCAGGAATGCACAGGAAAGATGGGAGTGATGTGGCAGAGGGGGCTGATTCCATCCCGGGCTAGGATCTCAGAGCCAGGCACAGCCAGTGGGATGGTTCTGAAGTTCACAGCACAGTTCCTGGGGAGAGGAACCAAACTGCCCTGGTCTTGGAGTCAGAAGAGTGACTTGGAGATAACATGGCCACGGAGATGCAGGAGAGCCAGTCCAGGTTAAGGAAAGCAAGGTACTGTGCCTTAGGGTAGGGCAAACCAGCATCTAACCAGTTCACCAACACATACTGAGTTCTAGGTGATGGATTTTCCTAGGGCTTCCACCTCTCTGGGTATTTAAACACCCTACTGAGTAGGATACCTGCCCAACCTCACCCTCACTCAGCCCTTGCAGGCAGGAAGGAAAGAAGATCTCGCTGTCAGGTGACAGAAAAGACCTTGGATATCTCCTTGTGAAGACTCAGATGCATCTGACTGTTGATTTCTTACTGCAGTTGGCTCCCTGGCCCTGCTGGCAGCACAGGCAGAGGCAATGTACACATTCCCTCCATCCTCTGGTGGAGCCAAGCTTGAGATAACCTGAGTGAGAAGCCAAGTACCTGCCACCATATGAAGAGAGGGCTGTTAGGAATTAGCTGTAAATCAAAGGGCAGGTTTGGCCAGTGGGACAGCCACGATCCCCAGCGAGGCTCTGGAATTGCTCTGCTGAGATATTTGGAGAAAAGGGAGGAAGATTTCACTGGAGTGAAAGCAAAGGGGACTGAGGGATGGCTGATCCTTTATCGAAGCCTCCCCCCAAATATGGATTAGGCTCTACTTGATGATCAGGGGCTGTTTCTGAGGCAAATAACTAAAGCAGATGTTTCTTTTGAGCCCTGTTTGCTCTGGGCTCCTAATTCCTGGTGCTTCAGCTGTTTGTGTAATGCCAAAGCACTGGGTTTGGCTGGGGATGGGGAAGGAGGTGGTGTAATCAGAGCTCTAACCCTTCTGCTGAGGTGGGGAGTTTTTGGGGACTCAGTGAATCCCTAAGGGACTGAGCCAGCACCAGCCTTGTAAAACCATCCTCTCCAGCAAGGCTTGGATTTGTTCATTATTTATTTGATAGGCTTAATCCTGGAGAAGGCAAACGCCTGCCAGAACCCTCCTGGAAATCAGGCCCATTCTTTTGCACATCCTTCCTATTTCACTGGTGGATGTGACACTTGGCCAGGGTGTCAGGGCTGCAGGTGAACCCAGGGAGCAGCAGCAGGATCAGACCACCAACCTCACCCCAGCTGGCTCCCTGCTGCACGTCAGCCCAAGATGGAGAGGCAGCTGGTGGGACTCAGGGGGACATTTATGTACTGGGAGCTGCCAGTCATCCTCACATGAAGATATTTCAGATGTGTAGAGCACCTTCTAAACCTGTGTTTAGCTGAGTCAGGGGGTGCTGTGCAGTATTCCTGCTTTTGCAGGTGGGAAGATGGTGTGGGGTGATGAACCCATTGACTCCAGTCCAGCTCCTCAACCACACAGAATCACAGAATTCCAACAGGGGTTGGAAGGGACCTAGAAAAATCATCTAGTCCAACCCTCCTGCCAGAGCAGGGGCACCTAGACCAAGTCACCCAGGAACAGATCCAGGTGGGGCTGG
>JANHGL010021318.1:7951-21317 GCA_024611195.1 Ceyx melanurus
GATCCTGCTCAGGCAGGGGGGTTGGACTAGATGATCTTCTAGGTCCCTTCCAGTCCCTAATTTCTGTGATTCTGTGACAAAAGGGTTGCAGGGAAGATGCTGAACCTATATTTGATAGTCCTTGGGGGCTGCAGCCATAAAAGATTGCCCTAATCTCATGGTAGTAAGAGAGGAAAGGTTACTTAGAAGCATTTTTCTCATCCAGATTAAACCACCCCATCTTTCTTTTTAAAACTTTTTTTTTTAATAAACTGAAAAACTGTAAGATTCTCTTATTTTTTTTTCAGCATTTTTAACAAGCTATTCTGCATAATAAAACAGAAAATCTCCATCCTTCCTATACCTTCTTTCCCTTTCTTCAAACCCACCAACAAATAGATGTCTAAGCACGGCACCTCAACTGAGACCCCAGTTTCCTCTAGCAGCAAAACACTTACGGGCCATGTGATCTCAACATCTAACCAGTTTCTGTCAGTGAGCAGCTCCCAACATGGTTTTCACAAAGGCACTTATTACAAGTGAGCACTAGTGAAAGATTCCTGCTTTCTTCCTTCTTTTGTTGAACTTTAAATAATGCAGCTAACAAGTCTTGACGTGTGCAACTGCACTAAATTCCTGAATTATTTGCAATGCTCCCTAGACAATCCAGGACCTCTTTTTATCCAATTCTTTTTATACCTTATAAAGGCAATATAAACACTTTTTCTGAATACCAGAACTCCTATGAGTAAGTTATTCTTCTATCTTTCCATCAACCCATATGCCTCTAAATCCTCATAAAAATGAATGAGGTCCAAAAACACCAGATGGTGCAATAATTTTCTCCAACAATGTGTCACTCAAAAGTACTTTTTTTTTTTTTTTTCCCCAATAAAACCAGCCCAGCAGCACCGAAAACTGACAGAAATCTCACAAGCATGAGGTCCTACCTAGTGATGGATGACTGCTCCAACACTAAAAAGAACATCTTGACACTGTCAAACTTTTTGGGAAAGGAGATGCAGGGATGGCACCTAGGAAAAGAAGGTCTCTTTCTCTATCATCATAAATTCCATGTTTCTTGTACATTCTGATATTTTGGAGCATGGGGAAGATATGGAGTACTGGGACAACCCTTGATCCCCTCGTAGTGGAAGATGAAGAACCTTCTCCTCTTCTCCCCTGTGCTGAGATCTGAAGTCCTCCTGCCCCATTCCATCCTCTTGTCCCTCTCTCTTTTTCCTTTGCATGCACAGGGCCCCTTCAGAACCATGCAACACTCAGCTGTGCTTGGCCTCTCAGCTTTGAGAACAAAAACAGTGTTGGGGACAGCACAAGAAAATATGAGTGAGAGCTTCTCAGAGTCAAGTGAAATGAAAATATGGCTGTAATTAGAATCAAATCTATACTTTTACAAATGAAAGAGAAAGGATACAAGAGCAAAAGAAAAATAATAAAAACTGCCTAGAGGATACCAACATAGATGTCATGCCCAGACCAAACCTGGACCTCTGAAAGAAATAAAGGGAGTGACTGACCTCCTTTGGAATGAAAGACAATCCATCCGGAAACCTTTCAGGAATCCCCCACTCAACAAGGATGGTCGATAAGGACTTGTCAGGTAGGACTTCACTGAGAGATCTTAACTTTGTTCAAGCATCTCTACCAGGAATTTGGATCAGTGTTTGTTTTATTCAGAAAGGGGGAAATCACAGCTTCATTTAAGAGCAACAATAGGTACAAAGGAAGATACCAGCTCTTCAGAGCAACAGTGCCCGTGAGGCAACCACTTTATATAGTGTGCTCAAGACATGCTCATCTAACATTTCACATGTTCACAGAGACTTTGTGTAGTGACTGGAATACACATCCCTGCTTTTGCACTGTATTCAAATTTAATTTATGTATAGTATTTAAACCTGAAAAGTGAACAAGGTATAAAAAAAAGACACTGAAAAAAAAACCTAAGTCCTATAAAAGTCTCATGAGGACAACATACTCTGTGCCATGTAATTGCTGCAGTACACCTGAAAATTAACAACTGTCATAACTAAAAAGTAAAAAATGTTGCTATTTGGATAGCAGCTGCCCTGGAAGAGCTTAATCTGGTACCAGCTGAGCCAATCTCCAATCCTCCCACAATCTACCCACAACACACCCAGGAAAAGATTTTCCATGTTTCAAGAAAGCAGGTACCCAGTTGGCTCTACCTGAGCATCTCTCAGTTCCACTGGTATTCTGCTCACAGTTCTGGGTTGGGCTTCAACTGTTTTTGATCAAGAGTTTAGCCATGTCTGTGAACAAAACTAAAAATTATTTCTTCAGGCTATGGATCAAGGTCTTCCCTAAGATTCAACAGCCACTCCAGCAGCTGAGTAATGACTACACAGAAAAAATGAGAATTTACTACACAGAAAAATGAAACAAGTAGCAGCTTTTTTTTCCCTCTCTCTCTCTCCTGGCTAGCCAATATTTGAGTAAGACTTGGTATTTGTTTTTACATCTCTTGAAAGAGCTGTTTACAGACAGAGAAAAACCATCCCTCTCCTGAGGAAGGCAGCAGCAGATGAGAAGCTATCTGCCATTAAAATTAGAAAGATTTAAGACAGGAAAAAAAGCCCTCAACCAAAGAAATGGTCTAAGTGCTGTGTTTTCACTTCCCAAAAGCTTGCATGAATCTGTCTTTCAGTTTGGCTCATATGTAAACTGCCTGTACTCCAATTTTTAGCAATTTAAAGTACTAAAAGGACAACATCCAAAAGTACCATTTTTAAAATGAAAAACATGTGAAGCCATCAAGTTTAACAATGTTTCCAACCTCAGCTATAAATCAGCTGGTTCTGCAAAAATAAAAAAATAAAATTACATTCTTCAGCAAAATCTAGCTACAGTTTTCTGTTTGCAATGAAACATGACACCAGGAAAATTTCACCTGATCTTATTACAGAATTTTTCAATAGCATACCCTAATGTACATTTTCATGTGTATTTTTATCCCACTTCCTCTGCAATAAAAACCCCACAAAATTTATTTAATGATATTGTCCCCAAAGAATGATCAGTCATAAATAAAGCATAAACATTGTCAGAACTATAACAAATATTATGTTTACTCTGTACATCAGAATGCCTACAGTAATATATTCTGTTGTATAACTGCCTCATTTTTGTCTGTGTAATTAAAATACCCTGGTTGGAACCATGGCAGCAATACTTCACTGCTACAGTTACTGGGTTCTTTTTAAACAGACAGTGCTTTAAGCTTGCAAATAGTAAAGAACTGAATTCACAGTGAGTCAGAGAACAAAAATCTTCTGGAGAGACTTGACCTACAGTAACCATTATTATCCTTTTCTGGGCACAAACCAAATCTTTGATTTCCCCTCTAATATTTGAGCAATTTCTCATCTTAAGCACAAAACAAAGCATGAAGGTTAAGAACCTGGGATAAAACAGTAAGATGCTCTGCTCTGAACTGTGCTCCAAAACACTGTTAGAGGCTTTCCAGCTTCAAACGAAAGCTTACCACCTTCTGAGCAGCTGCCAAGGATGTTCCAGGTTGACGGCAATTCTTCATGAGCAACAGCCATCATCAATTCATCATCCAGGGACTGTAGATCTTTTATCCTTAGCCCAAACTTACCCAGGAACACCTTGTGACTAGCAGTAGTGACGCATTCTAAATGATCAACCAGAAAGCAAGACAACTTGCAAGACAGATTTTCTCTATAACTGACAGGACAGCTGGCAAGGACCACAGGCAAGTATCCCCTTGTGTACATTAACACAGATAAACTGCTTCTTGGCTTCCATGGCCTGTAATTATAATGTAAATTAATCACTAATATTAGCTATGTTCCAAAACCAAAAAATGTTATTCTTCCCTCTAATTACACCTATTTGTCGTAGGGCAGCCACCAATGCTCTCTGGTGATGATTATTAATTCAACTAGATTGTGTACTCTCAGTCCTCCCTATTATACTGACCTAATTAATTCTTGAACCAGTCTTTCTAGATGAACGTTCTTTAACAACAACTGAAAGAAGAGGATTTCATGAGGAGGAAATCCCACAGTTCAAAACCTGAAGGTTCTTTGGTAGGAATTAAGAAAAATTAGATGCTCATGAATTTGTGGCAGAGTTGCCTACAACACAAATGCTGAGTAATGTATCTGTTTATTAACCCCTATTTTGTACTTATCTAGTGTCTCCAAGCAGGACAAAATCAAGAAGCTTTTAAGTAATGCATGCGTCATGGTTTTGTCAATCTTGATTAACTGCTGTACTGACTCTTATAGCTGTGACCCTCAAATTCCAAGGAAGTCTCTCAAGCCTCTTAAGCATCTCGTGTACTCCTCCTCCTCCTTTGTCATTTAAGTGAGGACGGACACCATACATCTAAAAGAGGTGCAAGCTGTACCACTCACTGGAACACTAACCATGACATATTATGGCTGTAAATCTAAAGTTTCCAAAATATCCCTGAATAACTGGAATCATGTACTTACCACATCTGCAGGTGTTTATAAAGTGTTCTGCATTGCCTTATGTTTCATTTGACCACTATGAAACTACACTAACAGCAGCAAGGCTATATTTTAACCTCACACTTTATTTTCATCTGTTTATGGCTCCTGTTGGAAACAGGCAGAGGATTAAGTGCTGTAGCTCCTGTTTCAACCCCTATCCCAGAAGCAATTGTTTAACAGCATTATTTCAGGCCTCTTAACAACAACAACAAATTTTTCTATCCTGGAATAAAACTAGCACTGCATTTTCTCCAGTTTTAATCCATGACAACATGACAATCCTTTACCACATAACAGCAGCAAACTTTCTGTTTTTATACTCAGCAGTTATTTTCAGACTCTAAATCCCCTTTAGAAAACAAGACCAAATAACAAGCAGATCCTATTGCACAGGTACATCTACTCACACAAATTAAAAGATCACAAAGCCCACAATTAAGGTTACATCCAGGGTTTATGTTACATCCATGTTTGGACAACACCAAGGCAGAAAGCTGGCTGGGAAGCAACAAAAATCCCCTGTTTGCAATAAGGCAGCCCTGAAATGTTTTCCATGATACCTCTACACTGCCTACAGCTGCAGAAGAGCTCCAAGCACCGCATGCCTCTGTAACAAGCACCTTGCAAGACAGGCTAACTGCTGCACCCAGGAAAGGCTCTGACAAAAAAAGTATTTTTTCAAAAGGTGTTAGGATGGCCAGAGGCAAGCAGCTGTGGCACAGGATTAATTCATATTAAAAATTATTCCATCCCTAAAGATTGCACTTCAGTGCACACCCAACTATGCAAGCCCAGTGGCACTGTCTATGCCTGACACTGTGTATGTGCAAACTGCTACAAAAGGCAGGATTACCTGTGGGCAGTCAAACTCAGCCTGGCTCCTAAAGGTCATAATTCAGTTCTTGCATTTCCTCCAACACAGAGCCGTAAAACAGAGATACACTAGAACACCCAGTTGTGCCCATCTTTGAAATTGGTGTGGAATATAGCAAAGAGATGAAAAATGTAAGCAGGAGTTAATGCTCACCTGGAACAACAGACGGAAGAATGCTGTCACTAACTTGCTCAGCAAACATTGCATGCCTCTTCAGGGATCCATCATAGACAAAGTAAAACTCAGAGTCCTCTGGAAGGTAAATGTCTTTGTCAAATTTTGCAAGTATAGTCACTTGCCCCTGAAAAATGAAAGCACTTTCAGAAACACCCAGTAAATTTTTTATCACCAACAAACTCACTTGTATATATTTTAGATGCAGGTTTATTATAACCTTTTAAAATCAACTAAACAGAGGCTGTGATCCAATGACAAATCTGCAGGTCCTATTTCCACTTAGTAAATAACATTGTTTTTATGCCTGCACAAACAAAGGTGATTAAAAAACCTGCCTTTTAAATGTCTTTCAACTAGATCCTTTCATCCTGACTCACACAAATGTAGCTGACTTTTTATTTTAAATGCATCACAATAAGCGAGTCAGTTACTCTGAGTATTTTGCCATTTGCAAAGCACACTTTGTGTTTAAAAATTAAATAAATAAAAATTCAAAAGTGCTTGAAATGATCTTAGACTCATTTTACAAAACAAAAGCACTGATGTCATCATACAACTGATCATGCTGGTTTCAAAGAACACTGGTTCCCAGATACTGGGTTCCTTTATAGTAAATAGAAAGCAACCAGCCAAGAAAAATCTGTCACACAATAGCTTCAAAAAAAGAACAGGAAAGGGATCCAAAAAGCAGCAAACAATAACAAATGTCTGACATGTCTGAGGGAGGAAATTTAAATTAAGTTGCATTTCCTCAAAGAGGAGGATAGTGTGTTCCACCACGGTCCCCGGCTGCCACAGTTGTTCTAAATAATACAGTACCGCCACAAAATCTGGCAGAAATTGTGTTTTCTGAAAAATATGATGCAGAAGAATATCTCAGCTGTTCACACATCCAAATGATGCCTGTGCTGCCTCTATTCAAAACAGTTCCCACATCACTGAGTCCATCACCTGCATAAACTTCTGGTACAAAAAACCTACATGGTAGCATACCAATTCCCAGGGTTGAAAACTGCAGTTATGCTCCTGACCATCCTGACAAGCAGCCAGCTCCTTCCCTGGTTTACATGGCAAACAGACCCTCTGCTGCAGTGAAACTCTTGCCATCCCCCCAACCACAGCACATCTTCACCTGCTTTTCCCATGGACACCATTCCTCATTACTCATAACAACGCAAATCCTGCATTTGTCTTTCTCCTAAGTACTCATGGGTCTACTGAACCCAGGGTGAAAAATGCAAAAGTTTGTTTCAGGCACAGAGTCTTCCTTAGATAGGATTATTCCTGTAAGCACAAATGTAAACAACACTAGAAGTCCAGCATTGACAGCAAACATGCCTGTCACACCCCAGATAACACACTTCTTTTTCGTAACTTGGAAGTGTTTGGGTTTTGCACTGTTATATTATTATTATTGTTGCTGATTGTTTTGTTAAATTAGCATCCTTTGGTTTTAAATATCTTTTTCAGTTAGTTGTTCAAATCAGTTGTGAGTAACCCTTTCTGTCTGCTGAGTAATACTATCAGTGTCTATTCTGGGGAAATAGGAACAGGGTAAGTCCCTGAAGACACCACAGACTGCTCCAGTGGGTGCTTAGCTGACGGCAGCCTGGTGCACAGGAGCACAGCAGACTTTCTTCCACACAGGCAGTAGTTGTGGCCAGAACTTCCAAACTACCTCCACAAACTCTGGGACACTAAGGTTGAAAGAAATAGCCAGTCAGCTTTCACATTTTCTTTGCACTTCCTTCATAAGCCCCTCTTGAAAGAAAAAATAAACAAACAAAAAAACCAAAGGACAAGCTCAAATCATAGCCATTAGCTTATACTGCTTCTTTTTAAAAAATTTTTACTTAGACTCAGAAAGGTCAGATGAACATCTTAAAACTGATCATACTGCATAATGTACAGTCACAAGGAAGAAATTAAGAGCTCCTTGTCTTATAATGGGTAATAGAAAAATGTATGAGAGGAAAAGATGAAGAGGAGGGCTCGTGTATATGATAAAAAGCCAGTTCTTCATTACCCACTCTTTAAAACCCTCAAGAAAAAACTGCTGATAATTTAAGCAAAGATTTTTCAGAAGGAAGGAAAATTGGCAGCTAGCTTGTACCTGGCCAAACAATTAAGGGCTTCATTTGGAAAATCCTTTGGGACAGGATACAAAAAGAGGTTTAAACCCTGTAATAACTAGTGAAGAATCAAAGATAACAGAGAAAGTAACTTTCACAAGGGAATATTAAGGTACAACTTCTTTGGTGTTGGATGGTTACTAAACATGGCATAAGAAACAGTTATTTCACAAAGGACAAGCTGCTATCATCATCTCCAACACTTGCAATTTGTCATCACATCCTACTGTCTTCATATGTTCTCCTTTCACGTTGTTCAAGTCCATAATAATCTTCCTTGTCACTACTAAAACATGCATCAGTTTTGCTGTTCAGCCTGGCATAAATGCCTTTTGCTCTAGTTTTCTCTTATCTTTTTGATTTGATTTCTTCTCACCCGCTCCTCCCCAAAATACCCTTGGTGCAGTTAAGTCATCTCCCCTTTTCACCACCTGAAAATCCTTTACAATTGCATCCTACTACTGCTGGAGTTCACCCCTACACTTTCATGTCTTCCTGTCCCTCCACTGGCTGGACTATTATATTTTGTAGCAATTGTCAAAGCTCAGTGTTAGAAAAGTAAAACAAAGCTTCAGAAATATGAACCAATTTGATCTCTGCTGCTTTGTACATACAAAATAAGCTCACCTAGGTAGAAACCCAGAAGCCATACATTAGCCCTTTAAGAAAAGGGCTTATTTTATTAGCTTCAATCTGAGAGATAAAATATATCTTTCCATTATAACCTTTCCCTGCAGAGGCATTTATTTCCTGATTCCCCCAGGCAAGGCCAGCCCAGGGAGCAGGTTGTAGCAGGAACTACGTGAACAGATTTTTCTTCTGCAGACAGATTAACTCAGAGAGCAAAAGAAGTGGAAGTAATTCCAGCTTCACACCCCTTTCCTAGCAAGGTACGCAGAAAGGAGGGTACTGGGCTGGATCTTGCAATGACATTTAGAACATATTCCTTTACCAAAAGCAGAGACTCCTTGTTTCACAAGGCTTTTCTAAAGCTTTTAGGGAGATGCTATCTCCTTCATAACAAAGCTTCTTGGCAGAACTCACGTGTTCAATCCAGGTTCTCAATCAAAACAGATATATCCACTGGACTATTACAACAATTAAATGTGTAGGTAAGCAAGAGTGAAACACATTTCCAGGAATTCTATGAGAAATTCATACTCACAGAAAACATTTGTTCAACATCACCCTCATCACATCTGGGAAAAGCAATTCTCCACTGCTTCCCACCCCATTCCACAAGGCACAAACAAAGCACCTTCTCAAGTCTGAAAAAAAACCTGACACTGACCTATCACTAAAGCATGAAGACTAAAACCACAGTTATTGTAATTTAGCAGTAAGTAAATAAACCCCATTTAACACATCAGTACAAAAGAGAAATACTAATAGAAATAAATTGCAAATATACACACTCCTGAAATGGGGACACTGTATTCCTGCAAAGGAACATTTGCTCTGAGCTCATTTCAGACACTGAAGTTGGAAACACATCCCAACTGGCATATTTAGGCTTTACACTTAGCCTCTAGGTACCAAAGGCCAAACTAGGCAAGTTACAAAGGCACCTCATCTTTGAAAAACCACTCAAGTGGCCTGAACTCTAGGCAGCTGTGAGATCATGGATTGACACAGAGGACCTTTCTGGGCCAGATTCCTGACAATTCACCAGCTACTAGATGACTTTGACCCTATGTTCACAAGTTCATTTATCTAATGACAGTTCAACCTCCCTCATGTTCTTTCCTCTCCCTAACATGTTAATTTATATCCTCACAAACTTGAAAAATGTTAAAGGGTGTTACAGGATTATTTTTACGAGTAAGTATGCCTAAGCATGCTTCTCAGGGTCCATGTGGAACTCAGATAGCTGTCCAATCCCAATTCAATCAAACTAAGGGGAAAGATGTGTCACCTCACCTCAGTAAACAAATAATAGTCCCTGGTCACAGCCAGTTTCTCAGCTAGATATTGGGGAATGGGCTTACCCTTGAGTTCAGCACTGACTCTGAAGGACTTGCAGAGGAAGCAAATTTTAAAGTCCAAGGGCATTTATTGGAACCAGGAAGCCAGTATTTTACTTAGATTTATATCTGAGTGGCTCAAGTACTCTACTGAGCCACAGGGACACGTGGGAACTGGAGATCCCCCAAACACCATCCAGGCCTGTAGCAGTTGAGAACTTCAGGCAGCCACATCAACAACTCTGACTGCAAAAAGATGCCACTAATTGTACAACAGAAAAAAAGCATGGGAGAAACCCTCAGTCCACTGAAACCAGGAGGACTTTGCCACAGATTTCATGAGAGACAAGATTATCATTGCAATCCTTGAAACAAAACAAACCAAAGAAGCACGCTGGAGGATTGGAGAGGAGGCTGAGCTATAGAAGAATTAGGAGAGACATCAACTCAACTGTAAACACATTAAACCCATGCCTGAGCATATGTTTGGCAGCTTTGACCACTCTGGGATCCATAAAGGAAAACATACCTTTTAATACCAGTGAAATTACTGCCCTGGTACTGGTGCCAAGGAGGAGATCAGAAACGCTTGTGTTTTTAACAGGATTTATAGGTTTATGCACTCTTTCAACATAACCAAACAGGTTTTTCAGACACGTATTTTCCTTTGGTTTCTTCAGGGCACCCAAGGGCTATGACCGGATTAGGTACACAGCAGCCCCATGTGCCCTGAGCCCCATGTCCCATGTCCTGTGTGTGTAACAGCAAAGACAAGACTCTACACAACCTCAGCAGAAGAGCTCCCACCTCCAGATATGGTTTGACTCTTTTCTGCATTCCAGCAAGAGACTGGGACAGGCTCCCTGGTAGAAGATAGGGGAAGGGAAACAGAAATGCCTCCTCATGACTAAGGCACGGCAGCAGGCAGGCAGGCAGGACAGGTTGAACTGGCAACTGTGGCGCTACCAGTGTGCCTGATTCCCTACTCTGCACTCTCATAAATAACTGGCCCTTAACCTTAACTGAGCTTCTTCTATTTTTAATTCATTTAGGTTAACACCATCATCTTCACCAGCAACTTGCCCCAGTAAAACAGGTGCAACACAAGGAGACCTTTAGCAGACTTCCAGATGGCTAACACTTCAACAATTGGTTCCTATCCTTGCATATACAGCCTGCATAAATCCATTTTCACATAGAATCATTATGGCTGGAAAGGACCTTTGAAATTATTCATTCCAACAATTACCTAACACTATCAAGCCACTACTATAACATATCCTTGAGCAACAAATCTAGACAGCTTTTAAATACATCCAGGGATGGAGATTCAACTTCTTCCCTGGGCAGCCTGTTCAGGTCTTTGATAACTCTTTCAGTTTAGAAGTTTTTGCCAACGTCTGACCTAAACCTCCCCTGGTACAACTCAATGCCATTTCCTCTTGTCCTGTCAGTTGTGACTTGTGAGAAGAGACTGACCACCACCTCACTACAACGTCCCTTCAGTTAGTTGTAGAGAGTGAGGTGGTCTCCCCTAAACCTCCTTCAGATTAAAAAAACCCCAGTTCCTTCAGCTGTTCCTCATAAGACTTAGTCTCAAGACCCTTCATCAGCTTAGTTGCCCTTCTCTGGACCCGCTCCAGCACCTCAGTGTTTTTGTTATTCTGTGACATCCAAAACTGAACACCGTACTCAAGGTGCACTCTCACCCAGCGCTGACTACAGTGGGACGATCACTTCCTTAGTCCTGCTGGCTGCATTTCCTGATACAAGCCAGGATGCTGTTGGCCTTCTCAGTCACTTGAGCACACTGCTGGCTCATACTCAGCCAACTGTCCATAAACAACCTCAGGCAGATTTCCAGCCACTCCTCCTCCCCAAGCCTGTAGTGTTGCCTGGGGCTGTTATGACCCTAATGCAGGACCCAGCACTTGGCCTTGCTGAAGCCCATATGATTAGTCTCAGTCCATCAATGTACCCTGTCCAGGTCCCTATGAAGAGCCTTCCTGTAGAGCTTTCCAACCCTCACAACAGCCTTTTACCATAAAAATAATATATTCTAAAGTACACTAAAAATGTCTTTACCAAAACATATAAGCAGCATAATAACTTGAGAAATAGTGTTATATCCAGTATTTTCAGGGATATTATATGTAACTACAATGGTACAAGCAGACATTACATTTGTAATTACATGCTCTAAGAAAAATGTTCAGGGGTCAAAAAAAAAAAGGCTACTTTATCCCCAAAATGGAAATTCCGACATCTCAAAATAAATGTGAATCTCCAAGCACCACTAGCAATAATGGCACTTTTTTTCCTCTATGTAAGCTGCTGCTAGCCACTACAATGAAACATAAGTATTTCTTCACTGTTCAAAAGACTCACTTCATAAAATCTTTGTATTTTAAGACAAATCATTTAGACATCATTTTCTTATGCTTAGACTTGTTTAAGAAAGCATATGCCCTATTTGAATTGAATGCAATGGGATTCAAGCTAAATGCACAATGAAACAGCAATTACCCCCAGGGAAGGAAAGAAGTAATGAACTGAAAAACAAATTAGGAGATAAAAGCTTAACATTTCTCTACAATCATTAACTTTCTAACTGTATAGCTAACAGTATCTTAAAAGAAAACAGAAGGCATTTCTGCAATTAAATAAGAAGAAACTGAGTATAATTTTTTTTGTTAATAATTTATTTATTTTATAATTTCTTTCTATCCAAAGTAACAGAAGAAGCATAATTCCATGTACAGACTGGAGGCAAGGTATGTGATGATACGGTCACATTTAACATTACGCTTAGATTTTAATGAAAACTAAATATGCACACATGGTTGCTTTGAGAAGAGCCAGTCCTCTGCTGACACTGGCACTCCAAAGTCCTCACTTATTCACACCAGGTAAAACATTGTCCTTCAGTCTCCATGCCCATGCAGAATACACTGGCAGCATGCAGGAAATGCACCAGGGCAGATCCCTCAAACCATCTTTATGCACCAAGTGTTTGTAGGTATTCTTTAGCATGAGGCAGCTTGGTGAGAAGTGCAGAGGAAATGTTTCTGCAGACACCTGGGCATCTCCCCCAGGAAGAAGCATCTACCCCACGTTTGCTTCAGGTGAGACAGCATGAGGACAGCCCAACAATCAGCAGGTGGACCAGCTCTCTATTCTTGTCAAAACAGTGAGAAAAAAGGGTTCAGTGACCACTGACATCTCAGAATGTAATTTGAGGGATGCTTCTAGCAAGGTCTCAGCACAAACACAACAGGAGCTTACAGTTCATCAAGGTTGTGAGGGAAGCCTGGCACAATTTTAGGCCACAAAGAGCACAGTGTGCAGCAAAGAGGCAGTCAGAAAAGCAAAATGCTGTAATGCAAGGCGTCACATAAACCTTTCATGCTACAGTGCTATACTAGGTGATGGCAGGCAGAGGAACAACTAGGGTGCTGAATGGATTAACTCATAATGGCAGATAAAAAGGCACATAAATATAGTATCACTTGAACAAACAGTCATATCAGAAATATATTCTAGTACCAAATGCAACTTTATATGATCACAAGTGGCTGCAGGAATTCAGCCAAGAGCAAGAACCCCTCCCAATGACCACAAATCATAAAGATGAACAGAATCACAGAATCACAGATATTAGGGGCTGGAAGGGACCTAGAAGATCATCTAGTCCAACCTCCCTGCCTGAGC
>JANHGL010021320.1:0-42511 GCA_024611195.1 Ceyx melanurus
ACTTAAGACCCGCCTGGATCTGTTCCTGAGAGACTTGGTCTAGGTGATCCTGCTCAGGCAGGGGGGTTGGACTAGATAATCTTCTAGGTCCCTTCCAGCCCCTAATTTCTGTGATTCTGTGATTCTGTGAAAAAGTCATGGTTTTGCAAGACTCTTGTTCCTACCTATAGGCAACTGATTAGGTATTTTATATACTCAAGATGAGCAGAGAAAAGAATCTGCTTGTATTTACCAGTTTCTACCTCTGCAGTAATGTGTTCTGGCCACCACTGTATAGATCAGGAAATACAATACAGCAGTTTATTTGGGAATTATTTTGGTTTCATATTGGCACTTACAATTCCTTTATTTATCTCACTTATGTTTAGCTTTAGATGGTCTGACTTTGTCAGATAATTCCCACAGCTGCCTACTAGTACAGAAGGCAAAAGTGGATGTGGAAAATGATCAAAACAGTCTCATAGGAGAATTCTTCGTGTAATCTGCACTTTCCCTTGGCACTCATTTGCAGTTCCACTCAAACTGCATTGCTAGACTCTGGCTCTCTCCAAAGCTTTTATCATAGATATAGGCTATGCCCTAGCTCAAGAACCCCAGACGTCATCCAGATGAAAAAGTTCACAGGGGAGAATTATTCTTCCCTAATCAATCCTTTCCAGTATTTTGAGATCTAGAGTTAAATTCTTCAGTTACTCTTTACTCTGACTTGGGGTGTCTATTTCTCTTTTTGCCCTTCTCCATGTTCACCCCATTCAGGCTCCTTTAGTCCTACACATCTGTGTTTTCTTGGTTGGTGTTGCCATTCCCCCATGTTCATTCTCTCACTTAAGTACTCTTTTGATTTAGTTTGTTGGCTTAATTTTTCCTTACAGAGACATATCTGTTTAAACTGATGATGAGGTCAGTATAGTATATTTTGTTGTCAGTCATCATTAGTGCACAGTAACAGAACTTTTATCAGTACTGCTGAAGAAGCTGAAGGACACTAAGAGACAAGCCAAGCTTTGGAGAAAAAAAAAATTCTGGAGCTTTGTGGAGACAAACATCCTGTCATCCTGTACAGCCTGACATGCTTCTGTCATATGCTGCCATGGTCTGCCAGGCACTAGCAACAAAACAGCTGTACCTAGGTTGTGTTAGATTCCAAAGCACAATGGTGTTTTCAGAAATGAAGCAAACATAGAAGCAGTGACTTATTTCAGATCACTGTCAGAACCCGGATTCAAGAATTAGCTGTAACATGGAGTGTTCACATAGCTATTTACAGGCCCAACCCACAGATAAGAAACACGATGCCAGAAAATCACTAAGATAAGCCCTCAGAGTTTGTTTTATCCTGGCACAACCCCTCCCCCTTTTGGTATGTTGTGATTGTGTCTGTCAACGGGTGTTCAGAAACTAGGGGACACTGACCAATTAGTGGAGTCCTCATCTGGTGGGGTGTCATGCTGTGTGTTTGTCCTATGCACTACTGCATCTGACACTCAAAATGGGATTCATGTGGTGCCCTGGCAGCAGCTCTGCCTGAGGAGCCAAAAGGGAGCCTCCCTCTGGGTAAGCCAGCAGGTGTTAAGTGTATGCTAAACTGGTCTCAGCTGGAAGCCAATCTTTTAATGTTAGAGGATTGTTTTGCATATGCAGCATAGTTCTCTGAGCATTTAAGTAGAAATACAGAAAGAAAAATGCTTCTTTTATCTATTTCGGAGTATCATTAATAATAAAATTAGTTTGTCTCCCTTTTAAGGCAAGTTCAATAATACTGCAAATTTAGAGTAAGCTCTAGCGGGAGCAATTAAATACATTCAACTTCCTAATTATAATAATAATAGTAAAGAAATGACATGAAAAAAAGTGAATTCAACTTGCAATTTGGTACAATGAAAGACTCTGGTAACATAGTGGTAATGTTAATAACACGCTTATTTGTGAAAGGTCTGTGTTTTGAGATGAGCAATCTGCCTGTTATTTCCCTTATCAGTACCCTAGAGATTAAATAATGCATTTGCTATCTATACATATTAATAATGGTCTGCATTTCAGAATTTAAGATACTGCTTAGTGGTCCAAAATATCACATACAGAACCACACTTGGTTTGTTACTGTGTCTTTAGTTAACAAAGAAGTTAACAAGCAATGGGCTTGTTAAATATCTATGTATATCAATATATATATGCAGTGTTACATAGCATTGACACATGGACAGACAATGTTGCTTTTTTTTTCCATCTCAGGGAAAGCAAGACAGTTGGAAATAATCTTTGCACAAGCTTTTAAACAGTTTACACTTTGTTTAATAACGGAATGGTGATTTCAATAATACTTGGAAATATCCTCTTATGGGTTTGTTTGGTTTTTTTTTCTTTCTGAGGCATACATACAAATACTCTATGTTCTCTAGTGGCTGCAAGGTATGTATTTAAAGTTGTCATGGTGAGTTCTAAGGTGGATTGTTTTATGCATTTATAGCAGCAGTCATGACCTTGCAGTAGTGTGAAAGACTGCAGAACTTTCCGCTGCAAGAACTGTAGTAGGGCAGAAGATGAAACTTCACAAGAATACCTACAAATTTCCACATTAAATTTAGGAAGTCAATGGGTAATATAACTACCTTTACTGGCATTATTCAGCTTGCTTCACTTGGAAGATGAAAACCACTTTGATCTTCAAATTCTTTCACTGAAGATTTAACTAATAATATACTTTATCTTTTCCCAAGGATGTACAAGTTTGTACATACTCCATGGATAATGAAATACCCTCAGATGATGTTGGGAGTTAAGTTATTGATGTAATACATTCAAGATTCATTCTCAAAATATTTCCAATTGGTGCACTTTTAACAGCTAAAAGACAATGTCTTGTTGAATATGCACCTGTATTGTTTAAAATTAAATAGTCATGCCTATGTGCTTTTTTCCAAGCATAGCCTGAATTCTGCTGTCTCCTCTTAGCCCTTTTCCTAATGAAAAAGCTGTGTCTCCTGTCATTTTAAATGATGACAATAGAAATGGGAGGCTGGAAAACAAAAGCGTACAAAATGCATTAGCAAGAATGTCTACAAAACAGTTGTTAAATTGAAAAGCTTTTCCCATAATTGAAGAGTCCTGGCTGGTATCTGTATGCAACAGAATAAAAGAGAGGGCAAACACAGAGACAAAGGAAGAAAATCTTCATTAGGAGTATTGTCTAGCACATGGTTCCTCTAAACAAGAGCTTTCTAAAGGACTGACATTTCCATTAAAAGGGCAGGCAGTTTGCTATGAAATGACATTCCGTTTTAAAGGCTCAGCTTATAAGCAATTTAGAGCACCAGCAACAGTTTCCAATGCCATCTTTCCATTGCTTGGTTGGCTCTTCACTTGATATCACAGTTGCCGTATGAATAATAACGGAATCCATTATCACCAACAGAACTGCTTATATTCTCAGGGTTTGTTACATACCCCCCCACATACCTTGACACTGCTTTAGGAAATCAGAATGTGCATGTGTTACATTTAGACCCACATTAGGCTTCTACACACTGAAAAAGTAGATGAAAAAGAGGCTTCTGATAGTAGGACTCTGGCCCACTGTACAGTAAAAAAAAAAATTAATAGCAGCAGATAGTAAAATATCCTTCATCTTTCACTTTTTCTTTTAAAAAAGGAAAAATGCACGGACATGAACTCTAAAGGTAACCAATTCTTACAACTTTATGTTTCCCTCTTCCCACTTCACATCCTACACTCAATGCCACTCTGAATCTGTCAGCACCAGCAAGAGTCTTTTAAGGGTTTTCATCATACTTAAAAGGCAGGACAGGGGAGCTCTAAATTAGCTCCCCAATCAACTTTTTAAGTAAGACTTAATAAGCCTACTGACTTTTCAGGAGTCATTTAGTGCCACTTCCTTTCCCTGTCTTGCTGTGACACTCAGCAGCACTTGAGAAGTGACTGTGCTTGCTTAAATGATGAACTAGAACCTGATTTAGGTCTCTTTTCCTTCCCACTTCAACAGTTCTCACTCATAAGGCTAAGGACAGTTAAAAAAAAAAAAAAAAAAAAAGTTACCAGAAGAGGGAAGAAAAAAAAAACAAAAAAAAGAACACATTCTTCTACATTTAGAAAAAAGGTAGCTTTTTGCTACCTACACACAGTTCCTCTTTCTCTCACCTGACCTTTGAAATAATTGAAGCTCTCTCAGTATTTCTAAGGACACAGTAATATAGAAGTATCATCTTCCTTTTAAATTCATTTTTTTTATCTTAAGCCTAATGAGAAAATGGCTAGAGTTCTGCGATCTTTTATAAGTTTCTTGAATTATCTTGTGAACAGCTTGCTACAGTTCTTTTTATTAACCTCCAGACCTTACTATTTAACCACAAATAGATTTAGGTCATGCATATTGAATTGTTTTGATGGCAGTCTAGTGTTTAATAATAAATTCTTCCCCAGAAAATTTAACAGTTCCAAAGCTGTACTCTACAAATGTGGTTTTGGAAAGAGCACCATATGACAACTCAGATGGACAAAGAAACCACAGGATATTAACTATGTTCAGCGCAGAATCTTCCAAAGTTTAATAATTACTTAGTGATGATTATGACAGAGATAACAGGATATAAAAGAAAACAAAGAAATAAAGTATCAAACAGCCAATGGCTATTAAAGGCTACCACCAAATAAAGTACATAATTAAATTCCAAGTTGTTTAGGACAGAGAGTCATTCTTTTCCATATCTAGGAAGCGTTTCTCATAACTTTGATCATCTGATGTCCTTTATGGAACTTTACTGTGTAAAGATGATGTAGTATTTATTGGTTTACAAAGCAGTCCATCTTTGATTTGGTTTTTTCCCCATTTCTATTTACCACAGCATTTTTAAATTTATGTATCTATCCACTGAAATATTTATGCAAGTTGGGTCCAGAGGGAAGCAATCTTGTTTTTGCAGATTATAGTTGGTGCTCTGAGACAACTCCATAGAGTAAGTAAACACAGAATAAGAGAATTGGTTTTGTGCGTGCTTTCCTAGGGCACATGCTCCCCATTCGTTGTAGTATTTGGAATTTGGTGTTACAAAAGTTCTAGCAGCTCTTTGGAAGCCAACAGGAGTGAAACAATTAAAATGTACTGAAGATCTTTCCAGATATTACTGGTTTTGTTCTTTATCAAAGCTGAAAGAAGCACTTATTCTCTGAAACATAACAAAAGGATTACATTATCTGCTACACTGATCTGAGGGTCAACCACTTCATTTGATATGATATTCACAGTACTTGATTAAAAGTGTGTCAGTTTTGAATGTAATAAGGAAAATGAACTTCCTTGCAAAGATTAAAGTGTAAAGATGGCTTCCTGAACAGTAAACATAGGCAGAAACTCAAGTATTTTATGATAAATGAATTATTCAGAATTGCAACATTCGCCTTTTACCAGAACTATGTCAGTGGGAATCCTCTACTGTTGTTGATAAAAGCCAAAAGTGAAGTATCTTACCCAAAAAAAGCCTGGTGAAACTCTCTCCAATTCCAGATCATCAGCAACCCACTTCACACAACTCAAATTCCCATCTGTTGGAAGTCTTAGGAAGCACAGCTGTAACATCACCAGATATGGTGCCACACACTAGCCCAGTGTAAGACAGCTTCTGTGACTTGGCAGCATGACATATCCTATTTTATCACCATTCATTTGTCTAACAACTTGTGCAGGTTAAAGAGCAGAACTCTGTTTATAACTGTCAGCAAAGATATATGAAATAACTATTACAGAGGAAGACTATGCAGAAAATAATGAGGTTGTTTTCCTTTTGCACAGACTTTCAATAACTACAATTTGGGCTCTAAATTTGAAAGTATCAATTATACTTCATGAGTTAACATAAATACCCCTAAGAATATACACTTTGTTGATTGAAACACTCACTGAACTGAATCTGTGGATTTTTCATGACCTTACAGAAGCTGCAAGCTGTAAATAATAACATCCTCTCTAGCTATTTTAGTAGCAGTAGTAATGTTCTGCTTTTTGTTAGTCTTCTTTTTTTTTTTTTTTTTTTTAAATCTCTTGCTCATCACATCTCATCCACTTTCCTCTTGCTTCTTTCTCAAAACTGCCTTCACCTATTCAACCATTTATGCTGGTAGTTCACTTCTGGTTAATCCTCCCACGCCTCATTTCATTTTTCTGCTTACAATCCACCAACATTTCCTTCATCTTCACATCTTTAGTCAAATTTCAGACTACTTCCTACCAAAGGAAACCCATTCTTTTGCTTTCTTTCTCCACTGCCTTGGGGATTTATCACTGTCGGATTACTATCCATTCATCTTCTAACATATGTGAAGTGTTACAAAGTTTTGTCATTTATTCATCCACAGATCTGTAAATTATCCAGTATTTCTTTTTCCTTCTGACACCTACTTGATAGAGCATCATATGTTTTCCATCTTAATTCAGTAACCTCCACCTCTTCACTGATTTTTATGATGTCCATACAATACCCTTTTAATTCACACAAATGGATAGATATGGCAGGCATTCAAGCAGCTTCCCTGGGAGAATTCTAACTCTCTCATATGTCCAGAAGAACAAAAGAAGGCAGCTGTTGAAAAGGTCATCAGGAAATAAAAGTTGCAAAAATATCCCCATTGGTTAACCCATACCAGGTCTACATTTTAGCCCCTTCACTACATCTGTGGGACATTGCATCAAGTTGAATATTTCATTACCTTCACTATATGCATAGTTTTTCCCTGCTTATGCTGTAAAACTCCTTTCTTCTGAGAAGCTGCCTGAGATTTACACTTACTCTCTTAACTAATTTCACCCTTCTCACCTTGTGACTTTCCTTCTTTCATTCTGTTTTGGCCTTAAGTATGAAAGTACTGACTGACAAATACTCTTTCCCTAGAAATATGTTTCTTATGCCAAGGCTTGGCAGGAAAATGCAAGATAAGCTCTTCATCTCCATTTCATCTTGTTAAAAAAAAAAATTTGCCCATGATTGTTTTGCATGTCTGAAGACTCCATCCACAGATTGGCCCAGCTCCTCAGCTGGTATGAACTTGCCTCATACTTCAATCTACTTCTACACACTGGGGGTTCTTTCCCAAGTTGGAATTGTTAATAATAAAACCTTCTGCCAAACAAAAATCTACAGGAAAAATTGAATTAAGTCAACAGTACAGAGATGCAGTAATGAATGCCAGTTTACATGCTATAATATTGTAGCTTGCCATATGTTCAAGTAGCTTTCCTTGGAGAATTCCATCTCTCTCACATGGACAGAAGAATGAGAACAACAAACTGTTGAAAAGGTCATCAAGAAATACAAACATCACAGATGGCACAGGTGAAAGCACTGAAAAAAAGCAGAGTGCCAAAAGAATGTGTAGGAGTATCATTCTCTAATTGGCAATACAGAGATAGAAAGTGCACTTGTACACTACCTTTATTAATATTAAAATGCCTATTGCAAGGATACTTTACAATGTACTTGCCAACTGGTCCTTCTTCTAATAGAGAGATGAAACAACTTCTCCTGTTACCAACTTTCCATGCTCAATGTTTCTCCTTTTCAATAGGTTTTAAAGAAAACTCAGTAATTCAGTTATTGCAGAGGGGAACTCTGTTGTCCTGAGGAATTCTCTCCCCACCGAAATTTACCACTGAAGGTTTTAAAGTGCACCTTCTGTCCTAAGCAGGAATAAATAAATTTATTGTCTTGCTGATGTCCAGAGACCCTCTACTCCCTATTGTGCCTTTTAAAGAAACTCATGAAGACTATGAAGAACTTCACCAGTTTCCTCAATGACTCTCTTAGATCAGATGACTTTGCCTACATAAAGTAAGGTCATTGAATCACATTTCATCAGAGTAAAAAAGACGTATATAGAGAAAAATACATACTGTGACTAATGCACAAGGTGAGTACACTGTTGGAGTAGCTGTTTGAAAGTCCAACTTGCTAAAACCAACCACTGTTTTTTTCAGAGCCTTTAGTATCAGAAATATATATAAAATAAATAAACCTAATCCCTCCAAAGCAACCCCAAACAAAAGTAAACAATTATTTATTTATTTTTTAATGAAAAAAAAAAAAAAACACAACTCCCTCTAACAGCACATTACTGCAACAGGGAAGATAATGGATACAATCAAAAATTGAATGGTCCTCTGGGTTCTAAGACATGGTGCTGTTTCTCCATAAAAAGAAAGGATTGTGGTAGTTAAGGCAGAATCATAAAAAATGAAATATAGACACAGATACTCTGTATCAGCATCTCTGATGCAGATAGAGTTAGAGCATGTACAGAGTAGGTAAACAAGAGCAATTACCCACTATTTTTTCCATAGGTTAGCCTTGACACAACCATTCCTTTAAGATGGTACCAACACTGATATTATAAACCCTAAATTGAAGGGATGCCAGAACAGGTCCACAATCCTTCTGGCCCTAAACATTCTATGATTCTAAGAGTTCCAGTAACTACCAGTACCAGGAAACAGTGGAACTATTTTCTGTAGTCCTACCCAAGAGCTCAAAACAGAGGGGCATATTATACCTTGGATGTGACTCTCCTCCATTCAGAACCGAAAATGGAGACGTCAGCATTTCACTGTGCACTATGATACTGTGCAAAGAGAAGGAAAAAAATTCATTTGGAAGAAAGAATCACTATATCCTTAAGGACAGACCAAGATCATTCAGGTTGACAATCAAAAAGAGGATGGCAATGACTCCTCATACTGGGGGAGAGAGAGAATTGCTTAGCCCAGAGACATTCACTATTTGCAGGAACTAATCACAACAGAATTGTCATGATTTAACAACCATTTTTTTAGGAAAGCTCTTTAATGCTAATCTGCTGCTCATCAGGATTGTTTTCTTCAAATTGAAAGCCTAAGAAAGGCTTAGGCCAAAAGGAAAGCCATAAATAAGCTTAAAAATCAGCCCGATTATACATCAAACCAGAAAGCTTAAGATAAAGCCTTTCTAGAAAGCATACGGAGATAGTCTAATCTTAAAGAGCTTGACTACACAAGGAAATTTTTGAGCATAAATTAGGACATGAATGTACCATGCACTAGCAATTCCTCACTAATTTACTAGGTGGGAGTACTAAGGGTTTTGTTGTAACACAATCCACGGAGTATGTGAGGACTGCTAAGGAAGATTATCCTCTCCTACTGTTTGCTACAGCCCCTTCCAAAGGACTTGTCAAAATCAATGAACTTTAACAGCCCACACAACAGATTTTTAGTTGCTACAGACTGGTAGCAAGTTTGGAAAGTTGTTCAAAGTCACTGTGGGCCATGCTGTGACAACAGAGCCAAGTCTGTCACAGAGAACTGGGCCTAGTGACTGTCAGTCTTACCATTTTTTTCTCTGGCTAACAGTGACAATAACTGTATTTTGTTACAAAAATCTATGCAAAGGGGATTAAGTAAAAAGTATTCTAAAAGTGAAATGCCTCTGAATTTTAGGTTAGAACATCCAGAAGCAAAGACATTATGGAAGAGTATTACAGTAGTTTTTGCTTAAAATATGCAGAATACAAGGAAAAAAAAACACAACATAAAATACCTATATCAAATGAGAAAAATAAACTAGCTATAAAAAACTCTTCCTACTGACTAAATCAAGTTTGTCATAGTATTCATTTGGCTTTTCAGGCAGGACAATTTCTTTATATAATGTATTGGTCATTGCTCCAGAAATGCAGGGCTTGCAAAAGTAAAAAAATATTTTCTTTTAATTTAAAAAAACAGGGGTGTTATAACTTCAGGCTCCCTGCCTAAAGTTCTGGGACTTGAAAAAGAAAAAGCATTTTCTCACATTCACTTTCATTTTCTTTCTCCCCTTTTATTAATAATAAGCAGTTTCAGAAACACGCTCACACTTTATGTACTTTGTCTTCAACTTTACACACTTTCACAGAAGCCTTCAATCAGAGCATAGCAATTTATTTAGCACCATCATTACTTGCTTATTACATCTCTTAATTGACAGAGGCTTGATTAATTTTGACAGAGACTGTGGTGGTATGTTCCCCCTTCACCCTCAACAATTCCCCTAACTGCTCAAGTGATAACCACCTTTGCATTAGTAATGTATGCCTCTGGTGGTGAGGGATGCATAGGGATCAAAGTAGATTCTGGGGAGACAGGTAAAAACAGAGTAGCAAATGCCTATTGTGAACAATTTGCCCACATCACAGTTCTGGTCAATGTCAGACTCAAGCCACTTTGTAAGAAGCTAACTTCTGTAGTCAGTATGTATATATGACTGTAGGTCAGTCATCTTAGTCCATAAATAGTGGACAGCCCAGGGACCATTGAGCTCTCCTGCACAGCAGTGGGCAGGATGTCCCATTAAGTAGGGACACCTCTCCAGCTTACTCCTTGAGGTGGTTTCCTTGCTTCAACAGATTCTTCTTAAGTGATTAATAGCATGCTAAACTCTGAAATCTTAGCTAAGTGACATAAAGGATTGTCAGTGGAAAAGACTGAAAGCCTGCCTCATGATCAGTGTCTCACACATGTCTTTTTCCACTCTCTAAATCAGCATGAGTGCCTGTGTCAAAACTGGGTTTTGTTATATAGAGCCAGAGCCACCAAATCCCAACACACAATTCCCCATCCCTGGGGTGTTGCACTATCCTCATTTCAACCAAGTATTTAAGCAACTCCTTTGTACATTTGCATTTTAGAAAATACTTTGAAAATTCTTCAGTTTAGGCATTAGACAACACTGGGACATAATCTTGAGTCAAAAAAAATAAGCCCATATTTCAGTTTCTGTTGGATATAAGCAGGAGTTTGAAACAGGGACTTGAGTTCGCAAAAACGAAGGTATAGCAGGAAAAGTTTCACCAGTTCTGCTGCACATTATGTTATAAAAAAAAAAGGTTGCAATTGTTTGCCTTCTTCTTATGTCCTCATGTGGAGACAGGGGAAGGTTCTAGAATGCACCGATTGTTCTTGTAATAAAATGCTCCTTTAATCTCTCAGAAGACAGCTGCAGGAGTTAAGAGAAGAATGGCAGAATAAGGTAGGAGGAGGAGAAAATATCTTTGACATAGAAAAACTCTTGCATTTGATGAACAAATATTAAAACATTTCTAGCCATCTAAAAAAAACCCCACACAACAGCATGTATCCTCAGCAGTAAAAGGCACTGCCCTATTACCCTCCCACTGTACACATTTAAACCAAAGGGCAAATAAATGTTGTCTAACAGAAATATGATGACTTACAGTATTTTCTTTCCTACAGTAGCTGGGAGGAGAAAAAAATCCCCCAGAAAGATTAAGAAGCAAACATAAAACTGATCTTGAAATTCCTATTTGTTGATGCCCCAGGGCAGCTACTTTTTCAACATTATACCTATTTTTGAAAAGTACCTGCCTATTGGGGCACCTATGCTACTGAAAGTGAGACTGCTTTCCGATACAGAAACACTGACTCACTTGGTGAAAAAAATAAATTAACCTATGTTCCTCTGATTAAAACAGGCATTAGATATACAGAAAGTCTTCAGTAAAAAAGTTGAAAAATACTATTTACTTTGGAGGGACTTTATCCAAAAGTGAGGGAAACTGAATGGATTTATAAGGACCTGAATTTTAACTGCAGAAATGATTCCTCTTTTTATAAGCTGACTAAACTGAAGATTGCAAATCAGGAGAAGGATTACATTCTATCCATCTGCAAACTAGATTACTGTTTTGCCTTAAAGGTTCCTTCCTCCTTCCCCAAAATAATTTTGGCATTCACTGGCTATATCTTTTATTTATGGCACATATGTGGGCTGGAAATATTATTAATGGATATAACATGTTATGTCTAGAATAATTGTTAATTCTTAGGGAAAATTTCCCAAGATTACCTTACAGCCTGACTATTACTACTCTAGCTCCTAGAAGGAGGGGATTTAATTTCTTCTTTTTTTTTTTTTAATGTTTACTAATTGTGTTTATTTCAAACACATCTGATTCTTAGCAAAGCCACTGAGGCTCTGCTTGCACTTTAAATTTGCAGGTTTACTGTAAAATGCCAGGCACATTGAGATGAATCAAACTCATCTGAGCATGAATGAAATGTAGTGAGAAAGTCCCTTCTGGCATCATTTCTGGGATTAGTAATTTGTGAATTGAAATTGTAGTGATGCAAAGGAACAGCATGAGAAAGTAATTTCCTTCCCCTTTGTCCAGTCTAAATGCAAATCTGAACTTTCTTGGCAGTTCATTTGCATATTAATGCATATAGTATTCCACTCCAGAGATCACTTCAGATTTTCTAAATTAAGTTGGGTGGGTGGGCTGAGGGAAAGGGGTCATTTTTGTCATACTAGCACAATTTTTCTTATCTACTTTAACAAAAAGACAGAAACCAGGAAATTATTTTACTTGCCCTATCTCTATTTCAATTTTCCAGCTGGACCACTGAGGAGATACACAGGATTAAAGGCAATGGTTGACAAAAAGGAGGGAAATGTTTCATGTCACTGAAGAACAAACATGATGAAATTAAGAAAGGGTAAGAGTGCACACCAGACTAATTAGCATTTCTTCCTAGTAGCTTGGGAAATGTCAGCCACCAGTTGGTGGCAAAATAAAGATGTAATGTGAGTAATAATGAATTAAATTGTGGCTATTTGCATTGAAATGTTAAGATAATGATCTGAAATTACTATTGTAAATATTCCCCTTGACAGTTGAAAATTGGACTTAAAGCTAATAGTACTTTCGATGAACTTTAAGCCATGAAATCACTTTTAATGCTTTACACTCCTTTTGGCTATGACAGTGATTTTCAGAAAGTTAATTTACCTCTCTTTTGTTCATGCTGTTTGGTAATTGTTGCATACATCACTGAGGTTTTAATGAACAACTACAGGGACTATTTACCCTATTCACTATGTATTGCTGAAACACTTGATTACTACTCCTGAGCCAAACAAACCAACAGAGTCAAGCACAACAAGTATTTCTGGCTGGGGACTGGAGGAGGTGAGATCGGTAAGGATCAGTTCAAATGCAAAGAAAAAGGCAACATTTTCAGAAAATGCTTGCACATTTCAGAAACATCTTTTAGCATTAGATGCAATTTATAGTTTTGCTGTTAGCATTACGAATCACTTGGGGAGAATTTACATCCATGTGTCTACAAATACTGTCATAGTAAGGTTATCTGACAAAATGGAAAGACAGCAGATATCTTCACAACATCTGCTGTGTAAGTAGCTTTCCAGTAATAGTGCAGTTAAAACGAGGGTTTATTTCCAGACTATAGAGTCTAATTACATTGTAACATTATTTTTGCCATAAGGCATGCTTTTATTTAAAGATAGATGATGTAAAAGCTTTAAGATTACACAGAAGTACATCATGCTTACAAAAAGAAGTTTTGCACAATTGAAAGTAATGCTAAAGATTTTTAGAGTGGTAAGGCTTCTGAGCATCTCAACTGATACTTCCCTTAGATGTCTTTGATGGCTCTTGCTTTCAGAGTACTCTCACTTCTGGAGGCCTCCTGCAATGGGCAGTAAAAAAATTGATGCGGTTCAAACAATCGCAACTTTTTCATATGTAATTTACAGAGCTGATGAAATTCAGACTACCAAATCTATATTCACTAGATCAGTCCTCCAAATCTGCATGCATAGTCCAAACTGCCTTTTTGAACTCTGCCAGAAGTCTTTCCTAGTCTAAATCCTGCCTCCTTTCAGCTGCCAGTAGTCTCAGCTCTTCAAGGACTTTCGAGGTGCTGTTCTGCAGGCCCTTCTCACAATCTCTGAGTCAAACAACTGTCTGTTTTCATGCTTTGACTGTAGCATCAAATTATGAAGACAAACTGCCTTCCCTTATTTATATGGATCAGTCACTTGCCTTATAATCCTGCCTTTAGTTATTAGAGAACATGTTATATATTTGGAGGGGAAGGGGGGAAATAATCCAAATAAAAAACAGGAACTGTTGTTACTTTTTAAAATGGTTTAGTACAGAAAAACAGATTGGCCCTGTTGTCCAAATAAATTCAGCTTATTTAAGTTGCTTCAGATGCTAAGTGTTAGATCTTTTTCTAGATCTGTGCAGTCTCTGCACAGCATTCTTAACAGAATGCCAGAGACCAGATGAAAAATGTACTCTATTGAATCATCTTGCATTTCATATATGCTGTTATATTTAGGGAAGTAACTAAGCAAAAATACTGTCACTGCTTTTTTTTGCATATTAACCTACTGCAGGAACAGTTAAGAAACATTTTCTTTTCCAGTTCACATTCAGACACAAGTGAGTCACTGCATTTCTAGTCTTCCTAAGATTTAATATTTCAGTCCTTCTGCATTAGTTCTCTGGATAGATAAAATATACTTTCAATCTCTACAGAAATGTCATTTTTTAGGCGGTACAAAAACATTAGCAATGAACAAATATCCCCTATGTTCTATATCCAATGCTGTGCATCCAGGACTGAATATAAAGCTTCATAGGCTCCCATAGCCTGAGGGAGTTAAGTAAGATGAATTCAAGGTATCTTGGAAAAATATTAGGAGAATGCATTATTATTTCCACTAGTGGAAAAGCACTAAGCATCCCATGGTATCTCGCTCAAGTTGTGAAGCCTACAAATGACCTGCAACATATAGCCCAAAACATGGAAGCAAGAAATACAGTAACGGCAACATAGAAACTGTTAGTTACAGTGCAACATATGTGATACAGGCTGTTCATGTCTCCTCAGTATCAAGTTTCTGTATTGTGGGTATATTTTTTTTGCAGTGCAAATCTGTGTAAAGCATGGATGAACCTTATCTGGGGATCAGGTCAAAAGTGACATGAAATACAAACAACTAAATGGGAAATTGGGGTGAGAAGATTCTGCCTTGAAGCCATCTGTCTTGCTAGTATTCATTTACTTCTTCTAGCTTCTGTTCATCATGTCAGTTACTGCTTCTCCACCATAGAGAAGACAACATATCAGGTATCTCAAATCTACTTATAGGTTTGGTGCAGTGAGTGAAATGCTTATGTGACAGACCTGCTAAAGATTTGACTTTTGTCAGCTCAATGATTATATTTACACATTTGATGAGAAAAAAAAGATGGGAAATGCTATATATGTGAATGCAAGTTTGATTATACATTCTTAAAGCTCTTTACTCCCCTATCTTGCCTCTTACCATAGCATTAACAGCTTTGGACATTTGACTGCCATGATTTTTAACAGCTGGGGGGGACAAAGGGAGGGTGCGGGGAAAGAAGCTTGTTTCTTGCTTATAGTGTTACCATTTAAACACCTATAGTTAAGCTGTGAAAGCACCTTCTTTTCAGGTCAATTAAATGGCTCCAGGCCAAGTTCCCATCTGTGCTTAACTTGTATTTTCTGGCTGGAGACAGTTTTGTACCAGGCCTCTTTAAAAAGAAAGCAGCGTAGCGTGATAGCTCTCTGCCAGCATGTGTCTAAATTTAAGTTTGGTAGCTGATACTTCAAAAGTTTTAGTTGCATCTATATAATATATCCATTATTCTAATACTGCCTACAGATAAGGACTAAAACCTTAGTGCTAAGAGTCAAGATACTCATGCAGCTTTGCAATAATTTACTAAATAAATCCCTACATATTCCAAAGAATGCAGCTGTAAGGTGTCCTGGAAGACACAAAAAAGATTCTCAGTGTTGTTCTTTCTTCTTCCCTTTCCTGCCTTATTTCCACATACACTCCTGATCCAGCTAAATGAACCGATAACTTCTAAGTCTTGTCCTTTCTCTTTGTGAAGGAATACCAATATTTCATCAAAATTCCTACATTACTAATACTAAGGCTATTTCTCACTGTACAAAGAGACACTATTTTGCAAAGAAATGCCCCATGCAGTTAACAACATCCTGAGACAGGAGGTGTTTTAATCTACAGAGGCTCAGCTTTCACACCTCTTGATCCCAAAGTCCTGAGACTTGAGTAATGTAACTGGGGAAATATGGAAGATGTCTTTCTAGAGATGCTGTTGTAGCTGTCCCAGCTCCACCTTCATTCTGTTGTACTTTTCCAGCAGATACTATACTTCAGTGGAAAACAAGCATGGTAATTTCACTAAATCTCTGCTTGGTGAAGCAAGAGTATCAGCAAGTAAAAAAAATGTTTTCAATCTGACACTGAAAAATGCCTCCTCCACCCTCTTTCCTCCTTTGTCCCTTTGTACACCACAAACAAATCAATGTATGATCTTTTCTTCATCTGTAGGTCCCATCCTTTTTCTGCAGAACAGAACTGCAGCAGTTGCAGTAGCAGTACTATCATAGGAGTGGCCCTGCATCTCTGAGCACAGGGAAGAACATCTTCCCCATTTGGTGGTGAAAGTGCAACCAGAAAAGGGAGAGAATGTGGAGTGACAACACTGCACAGCAGACCTAAAAGACACAGAAAGTTGTACATAAGAGAAAGCCCTGATATATCTGCTGCAAAATATACAGCAACAACATAAGAAACAAAGCAGAACAGAAGAGATGACAAGGAGAGGTTGACAGGACATTTTAGAAGGCTGAAAATGGGTTGCATGAAATGCTGACCTATTCGATACATAGGTCAGCCTGCCATATGTAATGAGCTGCTGCACTATGTTGTAAAACTGCTGCAAGAAACCGCTGCTATAGCTTTATCTCTTTCCTATTAGGAGTAAAGGTCAGGCACAAGCTCCTTCTGTTGCTTTTGGCTGTTCTGAGTGAAGGCCATGGAAGGAACCCATTACAGAATAAAAGTGAATTGCTCCAGGACTGTAAGTTGCATTGCCAGTGGGAAGGCAAACTGCTAATAAAAATGGTCTGATAGCAAATCATTTAATTTCTTCTCCTATCTTCATTTTCAGATGGAAGTTGATGTTTTAAGAGCTTTAAAATTAATCTCTGATCAGGAAATGAATTTAGTTGTTTGAAAAGCAGTTGTTTCAGATAGCTTTATTCCTTCTTTAGCCTCACTGAAGCTTGAAATCAGCTGCCGAGAGATACAAATGTACAATCCTCTGCTTTTTAGGGCTGTTTTTCTTTCTTTTAACTAAATTACAATGAGATGTCCTTTCTCATTAGCATTCTGTTTCATCAGTCTAGCTAGGGTTTGCTATAGAAGGACAGCCTATAGGTCTGCTAACTCATGTGAGAGACAGGGAGCCTTGGTTCTACCTCTGTTTCTCTCTGCTGATTGATATTAGGAAACCACTCAATTCTGTGCTTATCCTGTCCTATACCTGGTCCTGTTCTGGGCCATCAGCTCTTTAGGGAAGAGACTAAGTTAATTCAGAGTTTTACCTGTTTGATGCAAATTTGTGTAAAAATGAATGTGTCTAGCATCAAGTACTGTTATTCGATATAAATATCATAAAGTAATAAATGTTTTTTTTCATTTTTTTTCCCAAATACTATGCTAATAGGGGATGTAGGACTTGGACCATAAATGACTTATTAGGATCATTATAACTTATAGACATATTCAAACTTTACCTTGTCTTTTCTTTTACCTTCCTTTAAGAGACTTTCTGGTTTACTTATACCATATTCTGCCCCATCCTGGATTTGCAAGATATTAACCTGCTCACTCACATATTCTCTATAACCACCTCTCCTAATACATTGCTCCAACTTCAAGCTGCTCACTAGGTTGCTGGATCTGCAAATACATTGTGACTTACATTTCTTAGGGCACTGGGATACAGTTACACACTGCAATACACTGACATTTTCAATTTGTTGGACTGACTTTGAATGACACATGACTTCTGCAGTAATAGTGTGACTTGGATATTTAAATGAATAATATACAAGTCACTTATTTTGTGATAGAAAATGATAAATTATAAAGAACCATAGATTCAGAATTTCAGCCTCAGATAATTATAGATTCTGCAGTCAGCCTCCAGTAAGCTGTTATTGAATATATACATTCCCCAACTGTTCAGAACTGTTTCTGTATGCTTTGTAATAACTGTTTTGGCTGATGACATTCAGATTGTACTTTAGAATACATTATTATACAAGAACAAATAAAAGGCTAAATGTTGTAGCAGCTACTTCTTCATGCTTTAAACAATACACATTTATTCCATTATTGCAGATGTACCTTGGCTTTTTGGATATACAATGTAAGTACATAAACTGTTATATACCACATATTCATGATTAAAACTTCCAAGCAGATGGTAAAGTACAAATACTACTACAAATAATACAAAACATCTCTTTTAACTTCAAATAGCTGCTCAAAAATACCACTGAGGTGCTTACTAAGTTATAGCCTCTCATTTTCTTTTCAGGTGATAAGCTCTTAACTATACTTCAAGAAAACGTGATAATTTTTTAATACCTCTGAAAAAATGAGTAATTTTGAAAATTAAATATAGAATAACATAAATAAAACAAGCTTTTCCCACATTTCTTTGCTTGCACGGGAGACAAGATCAATTCCTATCAAGTCCAATACTGTATTTCTACTACACTTCCTTCTGGTTCTTCACTTAACATTTCAAATTCTTTGAACTTCACACATCTTCCCTTTTTTTCCACTCTTGCTCCCTTTCCATAGACAAGTTGTTTTCAGTTTCTGTATCCCTATCATGTTCCAGAAGGAGAAAATTTTCCTTTCACAACAGCTAAAACTTGGTAGTATCCAGCATGGCCCACAGAGGATTTCAGAAAGAGGTCAAACACAAAATAACCTTGTCTAGACATATTCTCCCAGCATCCAAATATCAGCTATTAATGGGCTTCCTAAAAAGACTGATTCAGGGGCTCTAGAACCCTTATGGACTTCTCATCTATGAAATTGTTTAACTCTAATTCATACTCTGTCGCCACAACAACCTGTAGCCAGGAGTTCCACAATTTCAATATTACTGAGCAAATGTACAGCTGATAAATAGAATTACTACTCATTTTAGTGCAATTTCTATGCTTGTCACAGTTTAGGAGTGTGTCCTTAAATGCTTATGGGATATGCACATTAACCTGACTTTATAATCTAAGTCATGCAAATTGGTATTTATACCAATGCTAAACCTGTTAAGTCAAAGGAGTTTCACATGGACATATGATCTGCCCATACAGACTGAATAACAAGGTTGTAACTGTAGCAAACAGCCCATAATTACCAGAGTGACACACTCTTTGTTACCTCTGAACACTGGGAGTATTTCCTGCACTAAAAAGGTTATTCATAAAGATAGTACAGTTCCTGTATAACAAATAAAATGAAAAGCTCCAAGAAAGCCACAGCCTGATTTTAATACTTCCATTTGTCATGAAGTGACAGAGAAATCAAAACTTCAAATTAGTAAAAAAAGATAAAAATGTATATGAAACTTCAGTAGTGTCTCATAGCTGCATTGTGCAATTGTACTCATCAAAAGGTATCCTGACAGCTTTTTCATAATAAGTTAAAGCAAAGTATAATTATTTGTTTGTATTTTGAAGTTCTAAGAATTCTGTGTACATATTTCATTTGACTGTATCACAAAAGAATAATTTATTGCAACTACGTAACAAAAAGCTCCCAAGCCTGTTTCAATTCTTCACTCATTTCCTTCAGAACGTCTCTTTTATATTGGTGTAAGATTTCATCTCTCCAGCCCTGTCCTGTAAACTTCTACACTGTAACAAACATCAGCCTCAAAAATGTCAAACACCATGAAAAAGATAAATCACCACATACTAAGGTAGTCTCAGAGATCCCCTGAGACTCACTCTGGCTCCTGGGTCGCTTGCCGAGCTGAATATGCAAGTTAAGCACTACCACCAGCAGCGTTGTTGATTCTCTGCTCTGTTACTACAGTGAAGTTCACAGAGAAAAAACATCAATCCAATTCTCCACCTTCTCTTTTCCTCCTCTCTTTACAATAACATCTCATAGGATCTTTAAATACATAAAAATAGTTACATTTTGAACAATACACTTTTTTCTTAACCTCCACATAAGACATACTTATTAAGGACCTCCATGAAAAAGACTTGTAAAGTCTTAAAAAGAATGTACCAGTATGTTAGAAAAAGTCTACAGGGTGGATCTTGGAATATACATTTTATTATTGTTATTATTTTAACTTATGGATTACACTGACTATAAGCCAGGGAAGGAAAGCTGTCTTTAGACTTACCATGCTATGACATAAATACAGAATATGATACAAGCCTTAATGTTTGCTTTGATGGTAAAGGGAATGTCTAAGAAGTTTAAAAAGGAAGATTTGGTCTACTATGTCAGCTTTAGCAGTTAGGTGAACAGTCTTCCCTGCAGCCCCACTATAACCTGGCTGGAGAAGGAAACAGATAAGGGAAGGAAAATATTATCTTTTCAGACTAAGCTTCTAGAAGAGAGGAAGAAAAAAAAAAAAATCAACCTTTTGGGAATTGTAAAAAAAGAATTTAATATTACCTTCTCAAAAAAAGCCTCTGTATTTCTTCAATGCTTTTTCAAGATCTGTGTGGCTTCAGTGTCTGAACCAACACCAGCAGAGGCATTGCCACAAGAGATGAAGGTATGGAGGAAGCTTAGGTGCGAGAGAAATCAAAATGAGGTACAGACTAGTAGAACAAGGTGATTGTATGAGCCTCTCTGATGTTACACTGAGCTACTGTCAGAATTAAAAGGAATTAGATTTTTATTTCCATACTAGGTAATGTGATATTTTTTGTTTGCTTCATCAGGCAACCCTAAAGCAAGTTCAGGTGTTTAGTTAGAAAAATGTTCCTTTAAAAACCACAATTTAGTTCACCTCTGCTTTACAGCAGATCTTAATCTAACAAGCAGTAAGACCAGATGCTTTGGTGGTGTGATATTATTTCAGTGAAGTTAAGAGACTTAAATGATTTAAGATCCTGACTGATGAGCTGGTTGCACATATAGAGTTATCATTAAATTACAGCAAGACAATTACTAAGTCTTTGAGTGTATGGATTCCTAGCAGTTCCTCATGACTGCATGTGTGCATTTACACATTTTCTGGCACGAGTTTAGCTTGGTCAGAACAACATTTAACATTATTTTAGTGTGCCCAGTCATAGCTTATAGATAGGTGTGTCCTGCTGTACAAGCAGCACTCTAACTCACAGTGACTGGCACAGGAACAATTAATTCTGACATGCAAGGTTTTCTCACAGTGTGGTATGTCTTTTAAATTATTGATAGTGATTTGGAGAATGCAGAGCCATGAATAAGAGTGCATCTGTTTCAGCTGCTTTTTTAGGGATAAAAAAAGACAAACAAATTATATGTCTTAAGTGACAGACTATAGAGATTAAAGGTAATTTACCTTCCTCAAACCTAAGGTTTTTAATAATATTAAGCAACAACTTCAGTATCATTCTCTGAAATCAAGGAACAATGGAAGGACTTGGAACCCTGCTGATTAAGAATGCTGATTTCCCAGAACAAAAATAAAAAACTATAATATGAATCAGATTGTGTTTTTAATAATGCTCATGTGTGAATTTCATTATCATAATTCAACTTTAGCAGTTCTGCAGACCAGCTGAGGTCCTTGGTATTGCATGCAATCAGAAAAACACAAGCATCAGGGCAGGCATGATAGTGTAATACAAACATATATCCAACTGATACAATTTCTGTGATTAAAAACATTACAACATTAAACAATCATCAAGAGTTTACTTTTAATTTACTTTTTAATCAGCTTTATTTTAATCAGAAAATTGTATCTAGAAAAGCTCATTATGTGGCATGTATTAAAAAAAAAAAAAAAAGAAAAAAGAAAAAAAAATGTACAACCAAAACCTTACTGGCACGTTGGTAGTTTTTATGTAAAGTATGAGACTTACTTTATGGCCAATGATCCATTTACAGGCATAGAAACCTCCTGAAAAATACTAGATACGATACAATCCAGTCATTTATTTTTAAAAACTCCATGTATTATTTTTGGTAATACTCTCTAGTAAGCTGTTTATAGCATGAAATTCCATTCTGTTGAAATCAAAACATCAGTAAATGCAGGACTGCATTAACCTGCATTTTATTTTTCTTTATGAAGATTGCCAAAAATATGGACCAACAGCTTTTGCAGTCTTTAGCTCCAATTCTCTTTTAGGACCAATGCCTCTGTATTGTTTTTCACCTAATCTCTGTAAGACTAGAGCTAAACTGGCTGGCTTTCATAAAATATCTTACTGAGCATGTGTTACTCTAGAAAGGGGTACAGAAAAAAAAGACTCAGTTTGGAGCAGTGAGCTGAATCAAAACCTCCTGTTTCCCAGGAAAATGTGAGAAGTTCTTGATGCCACCTGTCTACTCCTGGTGCTGGTAGTAGGGGCTTACTGAAAAGTATGAAAGGATTTAGTGTTATTCTGATGCTGAAATTAAAATGAAATGCTTTGTGTATATTTTTCATAGAAACGTGATTATTGATGCCTAGTATTGTTTAACTAAAAACACTGAAATGAAACGAAACCCACAAAATAATGCTGTGCATCTTGTGCAAATCAAATTATTTCCCAAGATAGCTAAACTTGGCAAAGAATTATCCACTGAATACAAGATGTTCACGGGTCTGCAGATACTGTTATTATCTACCCACTTAAACTATTACGTTGGTAACCATCTTTCATATCAACATTGCATTGCTTTTGATAAATATACTTCTGGGACTAAGCTTTTAATTAACACTGTGACCATTTCCAAGAATTGCTGCAGTAGTCATTCTGGTAGAGAACCTGAGGAACAGAAATCTCATCTATGCAGCTGAGAAAGAACTACCCACAACAGGGAAGTAGAAGGCTACAAAAAAGGTCAGTCATGATACAATAGTAACAACAGTTACTATATAAAACTCTGCACCTTAGCTAGGAAGCTAGTGTTGGATTAAGACTGTACACATGATTAACTATGGCTCAGCTATAAGCAATACCTTGCCAAAATGTATAATTGATTCCTTTAATCATGTGACAGTAACCTATGTGTCAAGGGAAGTACACTGCAACACAAAGTATTTTTTCACCATCTGTTTCCTGAGTAAATATTTTACTGCCTCCATTAGTTACCACCTGTAGGATGGTACCAGTCAGTTTATAAACTTTATAAGCAAACAGTGAAATAAAGCCAGTTCACCATCGCTAAATTCTTTGCAATATTAATACAGGATTAGTGACAACTGTTCCATTATAAACCCACAATTCTATCAGTTCCTAAATCAATTAACATTTTTATGTCACTGTCATTAGTTAAAGGTTTATGCTTACTTATGCCTGAATTATTTTTTACAATGTAAACACTGAAGTTGTAATATTTTGGTCATAAAAAAAAAAAAATTAAATTACTCTTTTGTTCAACAAAACATGTCCTATATTCTGCTTAGTAGAAAATACCAAAAAAAACCACTCAGAATAGAAAATTCTAATCTACCAATTTTCTCATTCAGATACCAAAAATTATTGATCCATGAGCTTTAAAAGATGATTTATGCAAATATGTCATAGTAACAATCAAGAATCCATAGGTGCCAGGAACATAACCCTAGTAGTTATTACAGCAGCACCAAACAAATTATTAAAAGAAGCATGATATGTACCCATGAGATTTATATATAAAGCTTTATACAGTACAGCATTAGATGCATCTCTATTTCAGCACATAAGTACTGGTGAAATAGATGCTGTCGTGCCAAATGTTCCTGTCAGTGAGGTGCATTTTTCATGGAAGCTTAACCTTCAATAATGCACTCATAGCCTGGACAAGAATTTGAGCACACATATCATGCAATCTTTTCACAGGGGGGACAAGCAGCTGTTCCCTACTCTAACCAAAGCTTTGCCATAATCATAACATGACATACTTACAAGGTCAGATTAGTGTTTTGTGAGTGCTAAAGGACTACCTGCCAGCTCATGCAATCCACTCCTGAAAGAAGCACTGGCAGCCTGCATACCAGTGGCAACAGTTAAAAGATACTAAATTCAGGCACAACAGCTTTTGCAGTGTTCATGTAGACTCTCACTGATCAGTGTACAATGCTTCAGACAGGGCCTATAACCCCTCCTTGTTTTCTGGTTCATAAATATCTAGGAAATCTTGTCCTTCTTGCAGATGCACATCTATTTATTAGGTGATATTGCTGAGGCACACAAAGAGCAGCAAAGCTGTAATATAAAAACACCATCTACCTTCCCACTTCCCCATGTTACTTCCCAAGTACCTTTTCCTTTCTTTCCAAGCACTACTTATGTGATGCAGAAAGTGGGAAAATATGGCATATAAAATCAATCCTCAATATAAACAGGGCACACAAAATGGGCCAGTGCATACCAGTGCTCTTAAAACAAGATTTGTGACCTGTATAAATTCACTAGTTCAACATATAGTTCTGGATATTTAACCTTCACTGTGTGTATGAGTATACACTTTTTTTTTTTTAATGAACATATATATAGTCTTTAAGGAATCACTAGCTGAACTAAATAGAGAATTAATTTGTATTGATAGGTATTGCAACTATATAAAATGTATTTACACTTTGGCCAAAGAATGAAGAGTTTGCAGTTATATGACTCCAAGGATCTTTAGAACTATGTAGAAAAAAAAAAAAAATCTATAGCAAATTTAAAAGACTGTAACACTGGCATATTTAGCAGAATACCCTCTGAAACAGTTACACCCATTTTACCAGACAACAGTCACATGAAAACAGCAAGCATGTTTGCATTTTTTAAATGTCTAAAGGGTTCAGATGGGTTCAGTGATTCTCACATGGTCTGCCATTTGCCACTGCTAGATGTATCTCTTACAAAACAGAGTCAGAAACTCCTTACTGAACTGTTAAATAAAAAGCTCTGAAAATAAATATTTACCTGCATGCCTATGCAGAGTGGTCTGTTTTTGCAACCGTGCTTCAGAGCAGCGTCCTGAGTAGGCCAACAGTCCCCTCAGGGTGCATCCTTCCTTCCACCTCCCTCTGAAACCTGCCTCAGAGGCTGCTCCTGTTACCAAGGACAGTACATGGAGCCCACCTGCCAGCTGCTGCAAGGAGCATGCTAGCGTCCGCCATTTCAGGCCAGAGCAAGCCACAGGCATCTTTTAAGCCAGCTTCATCCTCTTCAGGGAACTAAGAAAATATTGGCATTCAGCCACAAATAAGCACTTAATTCAAACAACTGCTCACAAATCTTACCTTACACAATATCTTGCACTGCCTTTCAAAGGAAAATTGTAAATCCATCAGTGTTCAGACGTCTTAAAGCCACAGCAACTGCTCCATTCCTCTCACAAAATGGCGACTTCCTGAGGGGTTGAAGGGGAGTGAGGATGAGCTCCCAGCCCTTGCTGAGGCTGCTTCCAGAAGCCATCCCTTTCCACCTGCTGCAAGGTGGCCAGTGCGGCCTTTCCTCCTGACACAGCTGTACCACGACATAGGAAAGCAAGCAAAACGAAGAGCATCAGAAAGTGGAAACATGACAGGGTGGTGAGTAGACAGGTTAGAGTGTAGCACCTGTGCATTTCTTGCAGTTAATGTGGTGCTTACTGTACATAAATATGCAGCCAGACTCCTTAGTGGAGTGTGTATGGTTGGAGAGTCTAGGTTGGAGAGTCTGAGCTCCATTTATTTCCTCACTATATACTTCAGTATGTTTGGCAGAACTATTCCTTTTTAATGAGGAAAGCAGAAAAAAAATGTATCCTAAACAGGTTCCTATTTTCAGAGATGGCCATTTGTAGATTTGAGTAGACTCCATAACATAAAAAATCTCTACAATAATATCTATTAGTCAGGGGCTTGTGATCAGACAAGGTTTCAAGGTAAATTCTCTTTTTACTCAGTCCTGTCCAAACTTGGTCCAAGTTAAGGTACATTTTCAAGTTTAAAATTAAGATATAGGGATTTTGGAGTTTCTTTATAGGATCTGCTGAGCAAGTTTTTAGGTCATGATTTTGCACTCATGGTAATTTTAGGTGCCTGAGTCCCATTTACAGGTTTGCCTTGTTTGAATATGTCCCTAAGACCTTTAATACAACAAGAAATTTACAATTCCTTTGGTGATATTGTTCATTTTGATGAGTTAAATGAGCAGCATTTTCCTTGTGGAAGAGAAATGTGAGTTGTGAAACAAAATGGGCATCCAGCTTTTAATTTAAGCATAGCTAATACTGAAGTGCTAAGTAGGGTTTGATTAGTAAGAAACAGATTCAACTAATTATAAGACATGGAGTAAATGTTCTTTCACTGATTCCTTCAACCAACTTGGTCCTGGTGATTAATTATAAAAGCATTTTACATGTAGATAGATGTAAGCATGTACATAATCTTATGAAAAATGGGTGTCTGAATCATAAGGAGGCCAAATTGCTATTCAACCGGGTGATTCCCTACATATTTGTTCAATCCCGTTTATTGTGCCAGGGCATCTAATTATGAGGGCTTACATTTATATATTAATAGCAAAAGCAATGATTTTTAAAAGAAACCTGGAGGAAGTAACATTTGTAGAACTGATGTGGACAGTCCTTTCTGTTTAAATAGATGGGTTTGTGGCCTCCATCATCCTCATATCTGTGCTCAGTGTTCCACTGTGCAGCACAATGCCTTGATTGAGAAGAGCTATTAAGAAGACTCAGCTGGCTGAAAAATCTGACCTGCTGAACACTCTTAGGTACTTTATAATCAAATAAATGATCACTTATATTCGCTGCTGTCAGTTTATGGCAGTGATTGCAGAACTCCTGAATATTGTTAATGTGCCTGCAGCTCTGTAATGAATTGTTTTTCCAGTTTCTGATTTACCTTTTTAAACAAGTTTATTTTAGTTTAATTTTTTTCAAGGCTGAAATAAATAGTATTTCAAATTTCTCCCTTAATGTAGTAAAAGACTTCCTTGATAAGCTTTTTTTTTTTTTTTTTTTTTTTTTATAGCTTATGTAGTTCATGATTTGTATTTGAGACTTCTGGGTTTTTGTTTTCTTTTGTTTTTAAATTCTGGATTGTCAAAGATTGAGTGTGGAGTTCATCTTTGAATTCATTCAAGATTTCTCAAATATATGCAAATCTAAAATGTGGTAATATTAAAATATCTTTTAAAATACTTAAATATTGATTTTTTTCTGTTCCTTTATTTGGTAACAATATTTCAAAAAGCACATAGTTCTTGGAAACATGAGCCATGAATTTATTCAAGTTGCTCCCCATTTGTTGAGTTAGGCAAACTACACTTATCCTGAAAAGTAGATTTGCTGTTATCCTGGTTGTACTCTTACCCTTTAACCATTATAGCAGACCAAAAAAAATAAAAAATAAAAAAATAAAAAAATCACAGATAGTACTGTGGTGGGTATAAAATGGCAGCACTAGTTACTTACCCAAAAAGTGCTAGAACTATGAATGAAGCTGAGCTATACCTTTGAGCTTCATTTACCCTTTACCTTCAATGCAACTATGACAAGCAGAAAGACTTGCTTTAAAAACATTTGGTTTCTATAGAGCAAAATGATTAAAGGTGTGCTAAAAGTTCTATTCTTTTCTTGTTGAACATTATGATTTACCACTGGAAGGAGCTAGAGTAATGATGTTGAATTACTGAAGAAACCAGCATAGGACCAGCAAAATGGTTAAATAATCTCTAAGAACAGGAAAAAGGGCATCAGAATCTCACCTGAGAGAAAGGAGTCAGTCATTTTCTGAGATGCAGAGACCTGTGATTCTGATTTAGAAACTTATGTATGAAAAATGGGTTGTGTGAAAAGTGAGTATGATAATTTTAAAATGGAAATTATTTTCTTCTTTTAAAAAATAAATTATGTGGGTGGAAACAAAGGGAAGTTAGCAGAAAGAAAAAGCCACTCAGATAAAACTGATTGTCTGTCTCGCTTGGTAAGGCTACAAGGTCATATGCAGGGACTGTTATCTAAATAGGAAAGTGTCTCAGTTTATTTCATAGTTTCTGTAGTTTGTTTAAACCCATCATTTTCATAGGAATGATGAAGATTGACCAATAATTTGACAGGAACAGAAAGGCTTCTTGTCTCCTTTCTTTCTTTCTTTCTTTCTTTCTTTCTTTCTTTCTTTCTTTCTTTCTTTCTTTCTTTCTTTCTTTTCTTTTGTTTTCTTTTTCTCTTCTCTTTCTCTCTCTCTCTTTCTCTTTCTCTCTCTTTCTCCCTCTCTCTCTCTTTCTCTCTCTTCTTTCTCTCCTTCCTCTCTCTTTTTTTTTCTCTTTTTCTTTCTTTCTCTTTTAACTCTGTATAATGTAACTGAAATTTTATCCTGTGTAGATGTTACTTGTCATGGAAAGTTTCACCTTGTTTTGCTCATAAAAACTGCAGTTTTATTTGCAAATCCAGGGGATGGTCAAATGTGGGTATGCACATGGTTGTGAAACTCAGAGGCTAGGAGGGTGTTCAATCTGTCTATTTTATTGAAAACTGCTGGAGATGAAGGTTTATTCTAAGCAGAGGAGTTTTGATCCACAACAGCCTGAAAATTCTGGATAGAGCAGCAGAGTCTGACAGCACATAAAGTGCATGCGTACTGACAAAACCTTAAATTCAGGCATTTTTCAAAAGCAAGACCTGAACCAGTAGATGCCACAGCCCAGGCTTAACATGGATGGTCAGCAATTACAGCAGAAGACAGAGCTGGCCTGGTGCAAATTTAGGCAGTAGACAGAGCCAAGAGTGGAACTGGTGGTGTTTGAGGGCACAGTGTAGACTTGTTCCAGGCAACTTGTAAAATTGCTATCAGGAGTCATGTTAGCTATATAATAAATCATATGTGCAAGATAATGTGTATATGGGATTTTAACATTAGGGTCTCAATCAGGTAAGCCTTTTATCATCAGACATTTCTTTGTTCTGCCATGACTCAATTACTAAGAGCATACTTTATCTTGGTAGCTCATTTGGTGCCCTTTTTCTTCTTATGTTCCTCTATCATACAAGGCTTGGGTGTTTTTGTTGTGCTGTTTTCTTTTGATTTTCCCCAAAAATTAGTATTACTATAACCTGACTACTATGCTATGGCTAGAACAACTATGGAATGTCAAGGGGCAGGAATCTGAATACTCAGAGCCTGCAAGTAGCTTCATTTCCTGTCCCATATTGCTGGTTGCAGCAGTCTCTTTTCTGTCTTATGCTCCACGTAGCTATTTGTGTCCTTACAGTGTAACCCACTATTTTCTCATTCTGATTTCATTTACTTGCATGCTGTACAAAATGACCTTACAAGGACAGCAGGAAGCATTTAAAAGCTCTGTTTCCATATCATCCTGATTACACCTGACACCAGTGTCCTCCAATTCACTCCCATTTCCAGTATCTTGATGGTTGCTCAAGCACAGCATTTTGTTGAAGTTTCTCTTTTAAATTAAAGTATTTGAGACCTTTGGGTACTATCCTGTCTTTTAAGGACAAAATATTGCAACGTTTCGGATTACAGTGCTATGGCTGTTGACTAATGGCTGAGGAAAAAAACTGGTATATATCCTCTGATGTTACACTTATTTATTTGGTGTTGGGCTGATCCCTTTTATAGCTCTGTAGTTTTACTGGATAGTTGTAAAAATTCACTTGGAAGAGCTCCACTCAGCTAATTGTACACCAATAGGAGTATGGGAGCAATGGTGGGGAGGAGGGTTTAGGAGGTGTGTATGCCTCTGTAAGCCTCTTCTCTGATAATCTTCAGTAGCATCTGTCTTTCCTTTCATGAAAAGAAAACTGAAAGCTTTTAGATATAATACTGTCATCAAGAACATTTGAAAAATGTTGATTCAAAAAAAAAAATTAGATCATGGAATTCACTAAAAGACATGTCAAAATATATTGACAACAATATTGATCTAATCACCTCTTCAAAATGTATTCTTTTCCCATTAAGAGTAGCCACATGAAAGCCCTGCTAGCTCTTTTGTACTCAAATCCTGCACACTCAAGCATATATATATATATATATATATATATATATATATATAAAGGCTATATAAATAGAAAGTCCTTTATGTAGCTTGTCTGGGACAGTGAGCTTCCTCAAGGACCATGAAAAAGGTTGTAGGAACAACTGATTGTTCTTTGATATTAAATTAAAAAAAAAGCCCAACTTTTTAGCTAGCCTCAAGCTCAAGTTTTTAAATACCTTGGCATTTTTTAAAATGAGCTTAAAACTATTTGCAAAATTCAGCTTAACCAACAAATGTAATATTTTGCCAAAGCTGACTATGTTAGCTGAAGTGTATTAATCTATTCAGTGAATGTAAAACATGTCTTGTGTCAAACTCACAAGACTATCAATAAAGAGACATGACTAACAAATTACTTCTATAGGCTTCATCTGGAAAATTAATCTGCAAAGGAATATTGTATGTGGTGGGAATACTAGAAATCTGTATTTTCTATTGAATCATTCAGGAAAAAAAAAGAAAAAAAAAACCACCAAAACCATAGTTAAAGAAGATTAGTTATCCACCAAAAAAAAAGGTGCCATAGGATCAACTGACTGTACAATTAACAAGAAAGTTAACAGAAAAACACTTCATTTCAAAATTCTGAAGTTAAAGAGAACCATTGAATTTCTCAGGTGTATGTGGGAGAAAAGTGTATGTTATATATTTATATATTTCCCATGTATTATTGAAAATATTAGTTCTGACTACAAATAATCACATGCTTTTGTCATTACAGTTTTGTGATGCACTTAATAAATTCTGTTGATCCCATTAGCACAAATACATCATATTAGATGTGTTTTACAGCTTGCAATTCTTTTTTTTTTTTTTTTTTTTTGTGAAACCTGAGATGACATGCACATATTTTAGGTCATGATTCATTACAATATACATTCTTCATATCAACATTCTGGCATTGAGGGAAGATTCTTTTCCCCAAAGGAGTGAAGTAAAAATAATAAGCATTTGCTAAATCATGTGTTCATAAATGCCTCAACTTAATAGCACAGTTCATTAGTTTTGTGACTCGCCTTTTATGATTTTCTTGAAAGTTCTATTGACTCTTCAGTAATATATGATATTATGAGTGCTTCTTACTATACAGCTACAACATGATTTGAAGTTCACATGAAGTTTTCACAAATAAGATGTAGAACATATCATATGTGGAGCACCAGTGGATAAGTGAACCACTAATTGTCAGTGAGTTGCAAGCTTCTCTCAAGAAACTGACCCACCTACTATATAAATTAAGAGCAAAATCCCAGTGCTGATGACAGCATTGATAGAATAAATTTCTTGATGTTATTGCCAACAGACATTTTCCTATGTACTTGAGCAAGTTTATGATTTTGGCATCTCAATGAAAAAAAAACAACCCAAAACTGTTAAAGGAGTATTCCACAGTTATCTGATTAATGCTTGATACAGGGCTTTTTTTTTTATCAGACTAAATCTGAAGGTATGTGATTTTAGCAACTACTTGCATATGAGGTAGACATACTGCACTATAACTGTCAGGTTTTGGAGTACAAGTACCGTTCACAAAACCTTTAAGAGCAGAGAGGTATATGTAATATATTTGCCACTGTAGACCTTTTAAGTAATGGAAAGCATATTAATTTTGGTATAACTGGCCTTTATATTATAAGAAGGTATTTGAAAATTGGCAATAATGTGAACCTACTGCCATAAAATAAGCATGCATGTTTCATCAATGAAGTTTCATAAAGCCCTGGAATCCTATTCATCTTGTTTTATTGAAGACACTTGATTATTCTGATTGAATCAGTAGGTTCATAAGCTGTAGTTCATGCTGAACAATAAACGAGGAATGTTGTAGTTTAAATGTAACTGAAATTCATTATTGGACCCCTTTGGATACAACACATTGATTTTTTTTTTCTTTTTTTTTTCACAAATCTTATTGCTTGAGAAGCTCTTATTTTATGAAAACAATAATTCATGCTGCGAGTATGTCTAAAAATTGTTTTGACCCTGTACTTTAGTGACCTACTTTTATGATTTTATTCAAAATTGAAATGTACCATGATCCATCAGTTACTCTTGATTTGTATACACAGAGGTCAATGTTAGAACCTCCATACAGCATTAAGAATTGGATTAATAATTTTATTTTCTCCTCAGATATCTATTTAAAAGTTAAATAAACTTACCACTTTTAAGCAGTATAGAAAATGAGAAATTCCTAGAATTGTTTATCACCACTAATATTTACCTTCTTGAACAAAGAATGACAGTTACTATTCCTCCCACTATATTTTCTGGATTCAGCCTCCATTATTCTCCCTGTGTTTAATTTTAAAATGGAGTACAATAGTTGCTTAATTCCAGGATCTCCAGAAATCAAAGAAGTAACTAATGAAGGTCAGACCCCTCAGTCATGTAACCTAAAATCTAAGATCTGAGTGTCAGAAAAAAGTTCTGATATATGACCTAAAACAGGAGAGTTAGTCTGTTTTGGTTCTTAACAAACAATAGGAATTTTCCTAAACTAGCAAATTCTTGTTGGTGATTTCTCTATAGAGTGAGAAGTATATTATTAATATCTCTTATTATCAGGCTTTGGCTGATTCAATTGTAATTCCATCACTTCCAATCCTCTTAAGTGTTAATTTAGTGGCTTTTTTCTGCTTGCAGTCCACTTCTATTTCATTTCTAGTGTCTGTCTTAAGAATCTAAGTTAGTATCTGTACTTGGCACTGGTGAGGCCACACCTTGAGTACAGTGTTCGGTTTTGTGCACCTCAGTACAAAAAAAGACATCGAGGTGCTGGAGTAGGTCCAGGGAAGAGCAACAAAGCTGCTGAAGGGTCTAGAGAGCAAGTCTGAGGAGGAGCAGCTGAGCAACTAGGACTATTTAGTCTGAAGAAAAGGAGACCGAGGGGAGACCTTACTGCTTTTTTACTTTCCCTTCCCCTGCAATGAATCCTCCACCCAAGCACAAACCCAACACAGAAGTCTTGCTTTTTCAAACTCACCGTGAAATAGAATTAGAAACTGGAGGAAGGGCTAGTCCACCTAGGGAGGTGGAGGACTACAAGAAATGGGAGTATCCAGGGCTTTAAGGTGGCTGTGCCCAGGCCTTCTTTTACCATAACCGCTCCAAAGAAAATCAAAACAAGATGCTAAGTATTTTAAATATAGAAAAGATAGTAAACAAGGAATCAGGAATTAAAGATGCTTTAAAAAGACTGTTTTCTTCCTTATTCTTTAATCTTCCTGTTAAAGGCAATCAAGATTCAAAGTGGTAGAAAATGAGGGAATGGTTTTTTTGAGGATGTTGACAGTTTCTCTCCCAGGAGTCATAAAATGTCCTTTGCTGGATGCAATCATCTTCATATTCTTGAAATCTTAAGAGTTAAAACTGTTCATTTTAGTCATCCTTATGTGTTAGCTGTCATAATGAATTCTGCTCTTAGCAGAATGTAGTGGATTATTTAGGGATCAATCGTGTAGTGCCATAATTAACACTGAGCTCAAAATCTAATAAGATCAGATGGAAAATAGGCTTGTCAATAACATCAGAAGGCTTTGGGTCAGACTGTAAGGATGCAGGTGAAAAGGACTGGAGCTCTTTAATATCCTTAGAGTTCCAGTGCTAGTCCTCTCCAGGTCAGGATGCTCTGTTGTAAATTTGTATTGTGAAAAATAGATTGTCTCTTCAATAGATTTTTTTTTTTTTCCTAATTGTAGGAATGTAATTTCTCTCTTGCCTCCCAGACTACTGTAAGTAGATATTTCAGGAGTGTTTTCACTATAGTCCTAGTTGATTGACAAGATCATGTAGTGGAAAAAAAAAAAAAAAAAAAAAAGCAGCTGTTATTACAAGGGATATTTTGTCATGGGAAATTTCTCTGGGAATATTTTTTTCTCTTTACTGTACACACAATTTGCAAGGTTTGTCTGTGTAAGACTTCCAGCTCAATTTTGAAAACCCAGGAGGCCTAAATAATTCAGATAATCTGCAGATAAACAAGCTGACTTTGTGGCATACCTGAGTTGCCAAGCCTATTGAGGCTTTGTCATCAAATTCTGATTTACTGAAGAGTTACAAGATTTGCTAATGTTATATAATTCATCACTCCACTGTGATTAATGGTGCTTTAAGAGCTCAATTCTCTTTTCACAGAGTTGCAGTGATTTTAAATTCCAGCAATTTCAGTAGATTTAGTTCTAAAAAGAATGGCTCTTAGTGAAGAATCAGGCCCTTAATATTTCATGTAAATAATGTATCAGTACTTTGAGTCACAACAGCAAACTCCTAAGCATAACAGGGCAGATACAGTTTCAGTTTCCTGCACTGCTCTTACCATGGGAGCAACTGTCAGCTACTCTGAGTTTTAAGGCATCTTTCTATTATGGGAGCTCTGCAAAGTGGTCAGAGCCTACCTGTAGGTTCAAGTGAATATTTTCATTGCTTTTGATTATTTGAAAATAAAGGCACAAGACTGACACAATTAGAACCACACTGTTTTGTTTTTTTTTCTTCCTTAGAAACAAGCCATCATACTTGGACAGGCAGAACCAGATTTTACCTCTCTCTAACCATGTAGTTGTGGGACTGATTTTTTTTTAAATTTTAAATTTTTAAAATTACAATTACTTCCCTTATATGTGCCAGCTAGGTAAATAAACATTCAAATGCCAGTGTATGATAACTTGTGTACATAACTATCTGTGTAATCACAGTAGCTGCACATCTAGAGTTTATGGAAGTATTTCCAACAAGATCTGACCAATTTTACATTAAAACAATTTTATATTAAAAGTCATACCAAAAAAAAAAAATTTATTATATGCTATAGAATATATTTGAGCCAGTGCTCAGTGTCTTCTGAATATTCTAAAGGCTGATGGTTTGATTATTTTAAAATAAAACTTTTGACAGGATGAACTCGTGTAATAAAAAGCCATCCTTTAATAGCCGTACAGAAGTTATGTTCTTTTGTATGGCAAAATCAGTCACAACATAATCGTGGTATTTTTAAAAACTGCTTTAATTGTGACCCTGGTTATCCTCATCCAGACAAGCTAGTTTTGCTGAGCAGCTTCCAGACAGTTTTAAATGATCTTCATTCAAGTTTTCACTAGCACAAATGCCAGTCAGGGTTGTTCTAGTCTCCAGTGTGGTGACTAAGAGGCCAGCCCTAATCAAGCCCTCTATTCAGGGATAGAAAAGGGTAATGCAGAGTCTTTTGAAGATATAAATCCCTGGATTGGATTCACTGGCTTTAAGAATCTTCAGTATTACTGCATATCTAAGCCATTGTTTTTACTCAGGTCTGCTAAAATGATCCCCTGTATCCTGAGGTTTGGGGTTAGCAGTGTTAAGAAATACTCAAGCTCCATTAATAAAGATCTCAAAAAAGCTTTCACTTTTCCCGAATCAAACTCAGGTTTGCTATTCACTGATACCAGTGGCCCAGACCTGTGGATCTTCTTTCATACATCTTTTGCTCATATGGCAAAGGGTATATTTGGTTAAGGGAGATACACTGAAGAGAAACAGATAGATGTAGAGCTACACCTTTACATATAGTTTATGCAAGAATGTGTGTCAGTTTTCTGATCACTCCCCTCAAGTGTCTCAGCATGGTGTATTAAACAATGTGACTAATCTGCCTTAGTCCATTCCTTTCTGTCAACGTTTCTTTCAGAGACACCTCGAAAGAATTGAGTCAAGGAAAGTCATACACTACCCAGAGACCCAGCTTCACTATAGTCCTCTGTAGCTTTTAAAGTAATGCTGCCTCATTGCAAAAGCAGTCCATTAACAGACTGCCTCAGCCTTTCCTTCCCATGCTCTGCATTTAGCCCAAGTACATTATGAAGAGGTCACTTTTTTTTTTTTCTCTTTGCACATGTTTAGCAAGCTGATGCTTTGTTTTTGCAGCCTACATAATCAAATTTAAGAAGAGTAAGTACTTTGGTTAGTCAATAACACAGTATTGCAAATTCTAACATGTGAAGGTAATCGAGGCTAACTCAGGAGACAGGTGAAGAGGCAAAAGCACGCAGAAGCAAAGGAAGAGAGCTCCAATCAGATAAATTAAGCATCTTAATTAAAGAGGTGATCTCCATTTCTCCACTTACAGTTCCATGTAGTGAGAACACTTTACTGACCTCTAAGTTGGAAATATCGAAACATTTCCTTAAAAAAGGCAACAAAGAAAGCAAAACAAAGAAAATTGCTATTAAAAACAAACAACACTGCACACACTTCTCTCCCTAGAGAAGGATAAGACAATAATCAATTGATCAATAAATATTAGTCACATTGCTAAATGTGCTACTGGATGATACAGCAGGAAGGTATGCAGTTTTAAAATCCGTATGGAACAGAATAATTTTGGGAAATGGCACTAGAGGAATGTCTTCTAGTCTGGCACAAGTACCCTGTGTGGGCAAAATGATAACAGATTACAGTGTTGTAGGAGAAGTTAAGAGAAAACAATTTGTATTTTCTTCTCTAACTAAATGCTGAAAGTGCTGTGGTTTCTACTGTTGTACTGTTGTATCTAGATAATTTTACAGTAGTTCCTGAAAAACACTTTTTTTTTTTAATCAGATCAGTTATTTTTGAGCATCTTACCAAACAATTTGTTTCATCTTACCAAACAATTTGTTTCATCTTGCTAAACCACTATATTTCAAGGACATAAAAAGAATATTTAAATATGTATTCCTATATTATGATTATTTTTTTTTAGGTTTTAATTATTTCAATAGACATAAACAGAACAAAAAATATACTGAAATATTTAAAATAAAGATCATAATTTCAAAAGTAATTTTTTTAGTATCCAATTCTTATTTATGCACCTAAGTAGAAGCAAATCTTTTCTGACAACATGTTGCAATTATGTTGCAGTGTAATTGAAGACCTTGTGTGGAACTCATTTGAAAAGGTGTTGGTAGCCTGTGCGACAAGAAGTGGTTGTGCTCTCTCAGAAGCAGACTTTAACACAGCTCTAGAGTTATGTTACACTGTCAAGGGAGACACTGAAACATGACCATTAGTTATATGATATGATGTAAAATAAATGGTGATCCATACATGGCCTTGTACATCAAACGAAGTTGCAAAGTGGGACATTAGAATTGTAAGAATGGTTCTTGACTCGCCCATCTCTGCTGTTGCTCTGCCATCCTTGACTGAAAAAGATTCATGGTCATGATGGCAAATTAATGCTGGCTTATGACAAACAGCCGACAAATCTACCACAAAAAAGTTAATCTCCCATAAGTGAGAAATCTTCATTTACAAACTTCATCTTGTAAAAATTGTAGTTGTGCGACTTCAGAGTCTATTTGTTACAAATGGGTTTAATGTACCCATCTAAAATCAATTCTGTCACAGAAAAAAAAAGTCTAATTACTTTTTACTACTAAGACTGAATTTATTGCTTTTCCAGATAACATCATTCACACACCATGTACTTAAATGGAAGACTAATATCTCTTTAAATAATTGTTAAGATATTTATGGTAAAATACCAATGGATCGTCTGTAGCTGAAGGATATTTTAAACCTCATTCTGCATCTTGCTCCATGCCAGCCTTTTAAGACTGAGATGATAAGGTAAAAATTACATAGTCATATATCTGTATATCTGTCTGTATTTATCTCTTGCTCATGTTCACATACAGTAGTATGTCTTCCTACAACAGTGTATATGAATTCCAATGTTTTGTTTATTATTGTTTATTCCAAACAATAATACTTGACCAAATTTCAAATATCAAAGCCGCAGGATTTCTTAATCCTGACCAAGCATTAGAATAGGTGTCAAGATTGTTCTTCAATAACAGGTTAGTGGGTTTACAATCTAAATTTTTCTACTCTCTTGGGGGTTTTTTTAGCCTTTTTTCTCTGCTTCAAAAGTGATTCTTTAAAATAAACAACAGAGTTTGAGTATGCCTAAGAAAACAGGTTATCTAGAAGGATAATGTCTTTCTCCAAATGAGTGAATCAAAGGCAGATACAAAAAGCTACATGATTTGTCTGGTTTTCAGTCCTTTGTGTGTGCTTTCTGGTTCTACACAGCACATTACAGGACCTGACATTAATATAGAGAGGAATGAAAGTATCTGTAGTTGTGCTGAGTGACCTTCTATTACCATTTCTGACTTTCCTCAGAAATCTAAGGGGAGGCATTTCCACAGTTGTCTTCCAAAGCTCCCTGCATTAGCTTAGGTAAAGTAACACAAAGACCATCACAGACAGCCCAAGTGGATCCACCTCAGCAGTGCCTAAAGACAGCTTCCAGGGATTTGCAAGAGATTTGCAGGGTTTTGGTGGATCCAAAATGGCTTTGATCCTAGAATACAAGCTTAATTCATATTAATCTAGTGGCATTAGGGACTGCTAGGGACAATGAGAAGGGCCACTTAAGACACTTATCCTTTGTGGAATCTCTATGTATTGCTTTGAAGACTGCTTGTGAGTTGACAGAATCATTGATAAACTCATTGGACTCTCTGTCCTGATTACCATACAATAGAAAGACAGGGAGAATGTTTGTTAAGTCTGTCTCTTCCACAAAGCTTATTTTTCCCCTTTGTAAAACCTCAGCTATATCCCTGAGCAGAAAGTTCCTGCCTGTATTGTAAATGCAGGTAGAAGCCAAGAATCACTGGCATCAGTAAAGGTTCAAGAATTGTACTAATCACAATGGCTGTCAGTATTGTGCAGTCTGGACAAAGACGGGCTTTTGCAAACTGTGTAAGAAAGGTTCAATAATTTATGATTGTGACTGTGAACATCCTTCTATAAAATAGAGTTTCCCTTCACAGTCGCTAGGATGTGGTAAATGACCTTGTTGACAATTCCAGTCTCTTCAGTACTAGTTAGAACATGTTAGCCTAAACTGAAAACATCTCTTTAAGTCACTTCAACACAATCTGTAAGAATGAGTATGTCTGTGCCCTCTCTTGCTGTTCATGAAGCTTCAACTGTAAATATTACTGATACTGACACATATGTTTGCAGCTAGTTTGTAGGCTCCATCCCTCAGTTCCATTTTGGCTTACTGCATTTGAATTCTTTTCATAACTGGTCCTACCATCTCATGTATGTGTTTGGGGGGGGGGATACTGATGGTCAGGCGTATCTTCCCTTTACATATCAGTGGAACAGAAATACCTAACTTTTCCTCTAAGATTCTCTCAAAGAACAAGTATCTGTGTAAAGGGAAAAATAATAAACATCACAGCAGTTGTTGCTACTCTTCCCAGTATTATTCAGCTCTAATCTGCTTTTTATTAATGAAGAAAAATGCATGTTACTTCTTCCACAATCCATGGCTAATGTTCACTCTGCTAATGAACTAATAATGAGGCAAAGTAAGACATCTTATGGTCTGATGCACTTTAAAGAATAGAGATCAGAAATATTTGGATATCACTGACATGGTGTTATTGAATTACTGACAACAGTAGAGTGTTTATATTTACTTCAGCCTAGAGTAATAGAACCATAAAATCATGTAGACTGTAAAAGACCCTTAAGATCATTGAGCCCAACTGTAAAACTAACACTGCCAAGTGCACCCCTAAGCCATGTCCCTAAGCACCATGTCTACAATGGTAGACTCATAATAGAAAAGAGAACAGGACTGCCAGAGAAAGGTGAGAAAAAAGCCACATTATTAGACTATTCTTCACACTGCTCCACTGATCATGTACCCTCACCGACACCTTTTAAAGACTCCTGGGACGGGGCAGTGTCCCTATACCACAGAATTTCTCTATCTCTAGATAGAGCACAGCTGTTTGAAAAAATGGCACAACTAACAGCTTTTGCACAAGGCAGGTAAGATAGTGCCCTCCAGGCTCTGACAAGTTGATTAACAAGCAGCTCATCATCTAATACAAAGAGAAAGGAAATACTGCTTTCTTAAGGGGGCAGGAGAGGTCTAGGAATCCCATCATAGTTCTTTTTATTCCCACCTGAAGACCTCACAATTTGAAATAGAATGGTTCATGCTTTCCAGGCAGTCTATGAAAAATAAATTAACAGGAAACACCTTTCAGTTTTCCCTCAGGAACATACAGCCTCTAAGTGCTCAAGAGGTCTGAGTGTCAGCTTGAGATATGAACCTGAACCTCCTGTGAAGTAGTTTATTCCCATGCCCCTGTATTTCTGTTTCACTTCTCTACCTCTTGGCCTCTCTTACGAACAGGATAAGTATCTTTAGCCCTTTATTCCTGCATGAATTCATGAACTAGATATAGAAGGCAAATATAGTGGCTCCTGTAGCACTTTTTAAGACAAATAACAGTATAACATCACAGCAGATGTTGCTACTCTTCCCAGTATTATTCAGTTCCAATCCACTTTTCCATTAATGAAGAAAAATACAAATGCAGAATCTGGTAGTTAAGGCAGAGAAACAAAGGAGTACCATGAGCGAATCAGTTTGTTATGGAGGGGTATTACTATTGCTAGTACCAGGGGATATTTACACATCTGTCACTTTTTGTGTAACAACTGACTTTCTTTTCAAGTACTTAGTGAGTGTGACTGTTATCTACCTGACTCTGAGGTACAACCTAAAAAAAATCTTAGTGTCTTCTGAATGTAGTTCAGTTCCAGGCAATACTTTTTTAGTCATTTCTTAGGAGCCCTCACTATCTGACCCACAAAATTTTGGATCCTGTTTCAGGCAGTTTAAGCTTATGGGTTACATTCTGCAGCTACTTTGGGGGTGTGGAGGAAGAAGGTAAAAGGAGACTGGCAACCAAGAACACCTGCTATGATCAGATTTTTAAACTTCTGTCTGTCTAGGTTTTCCTCTGACAGTAGATCTTACATTATTTTTCAGTATCTAAATTAATTTTCTAATATATCAGATAATATGTCCTCTACTTAAGGATCTATCAATATTAGATAGATCCTCAACTGATGTAGTTGCTCTGTCTTCAAGCAAGAGAGCTCTGCAGCTTGAGCTATATGTATCTAGCTCTTTACAATGGTATAACATACATATTTGAGGTTGGCTATATTAAAATCTAGACCATATTTATACCTGCAGTTTTATGACTATAGATTGAAAATCTTATGCAACTAAACTTAACTTCGATTGTAACAAGACGTAACAATAAGCAAACTAGTACTTTGATAATTAGGTCATTTAGATAAATCCCTTAATGGATTTAGATGAGTACAGTAGCCTTAATAGTTAATAAAATTACTGAAGGGTAAATTGAGCCACTTGGAATACCTATACAAGCTATTCCTCCTGAGATGGGTGCCTGAAATAGAACTGAGTGTCTACACAAACCACAAGCTCAATAAAATCTCTATCATATTTCTGCATGACTCCTTCTGAAGTCTACATGTTTCAAAAGAGGAATTTAAACAACTTTGGTGCACAAAGCTTGCCTCAGCAGCATTGCTGATTCCTCATGCAATTATTTATTTATATATGCGTGGTTTCTTTTCTATACCTCCCATAAAACATTTGAGTTCTCAATTCTGGAAATCAATAAAACACATCTGGTAAGTAAAATGTAGATGATATCATGCTGTGATAGCTTTTGTAATACTTCCTGCATTCATTATTAATGGTTCATCAGGGGATAAATAATTTTAAATTATATCTGATAATTTTAACAGTCCCCAGTCTGTTATGGTTCTTTTTATTATGACAATATTATTTGGGTGTACCTTCATATTCTTGGACCAGAATTCTTCGTATATTTTCTAAGCTTTGGGGACTAATCAAAATACAGTAAAGCTCAGGGGGAAATGAATATATTGATGTTACTTAATATAAAGAAAATGTAAGTTGTATGTGAATATACTTTTTTTTTCTTCAAAGTGTTCTACTTTTTCCTAAATCAGTAATTCACTTCTCTAATATTCACTTTACAGATCTAAGGGGTGTATAACTTCTGGGACCTAAAAAAAGATAAGTTTGAGAATTCTACCATTAGAATTAAAAAATAACATCCAGCAATTCTTGTAGACAATCATAGTGGCAGTCTAAACAGAAAAGTTACAAATTTTAAATATCTGTTAATTCTTAGATGAGTTAAACACCAAAAATCAGTAGTGACCAGTGACTTTAAACCAAAATATATTGTCTATGATATATTATTTTGTATACTCAAGTACAGAAAAATCCAGTATTACAGCCTTAATCAAAATACTTTTTTTTTTTAATCTCAGTCAACAAGAAAGAAAGAATATCATAAATAAGAAACATATAATTTAACGTAATTTGAGGCAAAAAGACTATTTTGGTATTAACCTTGGTAGTATCAGGTTTGCACCTCTATGATTTACATTTTTTTTATCTCCATGATCTTCATGATTTCTGCCTCAGTAAACACTTGCAGAGCAAAAATTTGTGCTGTATAAATAACATACAGAACTTTGTATCTATTCCTCTGTAGTGAAAGGAAGATTTTTGTCATCAGTAACATATTTGATTTACAGTTATGTTTAATTTACTTCTAATACTTTACATTCTTCAAACTATGCTGCTTTTTCTACAGATATATATATATATATATTTACCTCACATTGCATTGCATTAATTGGTAGAAAATATTTAGATTTACTAATATCTTT